>CAJUYG010001157.1:28670-65171 GCA_910591675.1 Galerucella calmariensis
AATAATAAGAGAGCTGTTGAACGTTATTTGGCTTAAAGTTACTACTGACGCCTACCCTTGCTGCAGGTATGAACTACCACTTAATAGGCGGGATTTGGATTTTTTAAACTTTTAGGATACGCACAATATTAGCAATTAAACGATTTCTTACTTTTATATTTGTTTTCCTAGAACCACTATGTAAAACACGCTTTTTGTACGCTAGTTTGTACAACTAGTGCGCAAAGCGTTACTTTTCCCACGAATGCAGAAGTTTGTGACACGAGCCGTAAGGCAGTTGCCGCAAATCTAGCGACTGGGAAAAGTGATTTGCGTACAAGTCGTACACATAATTTTTTCTACAACCACATTTATTGATGAAAGAAATACAGTGATTTATATAGTTATTTTATTTAAACTTTGAACATAAAGAACTCACAATATGAAAATAAATAGAAAAATCAGTTGAATTAATTGTAAAATTTGAATAATTTTGTATCATTATTATATTATTATCATTTTCATCTTGGTTCATCATTCCTAAGATGATGCTTGATAGATTAGTGTTTTTATGATTAATAAATTAGAATAAATAATGAAATTATAGTTTTTACTTACTTTTGGTTTGAATTTAAAAATTGTACAACAATGAGATGTTCACTATTAGGTTAAATTGTCAAAAAAAGTTGACAGGTCATAGGTAGCTTTGTTTGACATTTCGGTGCGGAAAAGTGCCATAGTGTGTACTTTCCGCATTACTTTTCCAACGGCTATCAAAAGAATTAAGAAAAGGCCTGCTTTGCGTATAAAAAATTGTGTAGAAAAGCGTGTTTTGCAAAGTGGTTGTAGGAAAACTACTATTTTAGTATTTTAAGTTAAATTTTAAGAAATTAAGAAATAACATGCTAAATCGTGCTAAATCATTCAGATGCAGATATCGTATTATAATAATATTATAGGAGATGATGGTAGAAGATTAAAAAAATCCATTCACAAGAGGAAACCAGATTTTTGTCCTTTCGATTTTCACGTTGACAATAGTGTAATTTCCATGGTATCTATCTAGTTGATAAAACGTTCGTTTTAATTTTCAAATGTTTGGTTATCGTTAAATTTGTATGGTAATTAAAGGAACCACCAGCCTTGGATTTTTGAATACTAACACTATTTATAGTTGGATAATTATTATAATAAAATATATTTTTTTATTTATTATTTCAATTCTTATATATACCTAATTATATTATAGTTATTATAGTTGCTTACACCACATCAAAAATGGATAAAAAGGTTTTTTTCTGCATGATGAATATGATTTTTTGACATCTGACCTTTAAATATTAATAATAATATCCTTTTCCTGCTAGTGATGGTAAATAATAGTGAAATTCAAAAAAAATACAAAAAATTTCAAAACTTCAACTGGCTACTTTTGACGCAGTATTAAAAGCCTCTTTCAGATAGATCTAGAGATATTAGTCTTTGTCCACTTTGAATGGATTTCAGTGAGTAAAACAAAAAAATGTCAACCTTCCGTGTTATCAAAATCCTAGACTTAATATCTTCGAAGATAAGAACGGGAAAATAATCAATCTATTTTTTGAAATAGCTATTTCTCTCAAAACTTTTTTCGTCAGGCGAGCGGCTAGGAAAGTGGATAGATGCAGTGTTAAAATAACGAAGAACGTTAGGTTTTTGCTCACCCTGTATCAATTTGAGTCAATTTGTGATTTATTTTGGAATTAGCTCAACAAGAGATCAACAATCCGCGAATTTTCTTTTAATTTCAGCTTAACGTGCCTCGACCGCGCTGGTCATTGGCACAGTGAAAATAGCTACAAATATTTACATATAATTATTACACATTTTAAATTTTATGTTACGGTATAGATTAGTAGCTTTCAGGAACTGTAAGACTTTCTTGATTTCGGTAGGGCAGTGGAGCATTTCCTTGAGGTTGGGCTTTAGATCAAATGGTTGATATGTAGCAGACAGTATGTGCTTAAGGGGCATCTACCAAATTCGACCTTGCACAATTATGCTTTGTATATTTTTTTGTTTCCCTACGTCCTCACGTCCTCACGTTTAAGTTCACATAACGAAAATTTTATTAGAAATATGAAATGTAGGTAGCCAAGCGGTCCAAGCGGATTTTGGTTCACGTGCCACTCTATAAGCTTCGTCAGTACTGAACTGGGAGACCGCAGAGACCGGCGAGCGTTGTATCAACAATGGAACGGTACGCGACTACCGAAGTAGAGAGACAATCAGTCATAGAAGGATAGATAAGCGAGAGATGGATTTTTATCCGATATTTTAGTGGTAGCAACCGAATTTCAATAAGGAATTGTACGGTCATAAGTAATTTGAGGATTCTGAGATTTTTATATAGTATTCATAAAGCTTCAAATTAAACCTCTTATAAATTAGTTTTTCCATTCAATCCATATTTAATTCTTTACAATGGCTTAAACTTTGCTTAATATGTGTATTTTTCATATTTTTTTCAACAAAATTTGGTTATCATTTCAAAGTTTTTATTCAATGAGAACTCTAAGTTCAACATTAATCTACATGATATATTTTCTTCTTAATTTTCAATACATCCATTACTTCAAAATTCTGTGCCAAAAATACTTCGATATTTTGTCAAATCACTGCCGATAGATTCCCCTTAACGGTCACAATATCATTACTGCTATGGCAAACGGGACGATTTCCTGAAGACATTAGATATCCGTGTGTGAGTTTGGTATGGTTGATTCGGATTCTTCTGATTATAGTAGCCTCTCTCCGTGTTAAGAAGTTAAGGGAGAGAGGAGAAGTGGATGGATGGATATCATGAAGTTCTGTCGTGCTATTGCGCCACAGGTGTCGCCAATAATCTTGTGGAACGTTTTTGAAGTGGATCTTTAGGTCGGTTGCGAGTTGGACAATGTGCTTTGGGTTGTTACTAAAGGCAGCTTCTTTCGCGTGGTGGTCCGCAGTTTCGTTACCATCAATTCCGATGTGAGATGGAAGCCAGATGAGAGAGACTGTTATATCTTGAGCAACGAGAGTTGGATAGATGTCGTGTATGTTCTGGACAATTGGGTGACTTAATTAATTGGGTGACTTAATTGACTGAATGGAGGAAAGGGAGTCAGTGCATATTGCAATATTTTTGTGGGGTAGGAATCCGCAATTAAAAAAATGGTGCTAATGTCATTACTCGAAGGTTATAGACCCTTTATAGTGTATAATGTATAATTCTTTCAAAAATGTATACAGCTGATAATAAATTCATGTGTTACTTTACAAGCCCACGTCATGATATATTTTTCGCATTTTTACAACATTAAGTATATTTAAAATTGCAAAATGTCCTCAGATTTATTGTCGACTTTTTTATTGACTCTATAAACGCTGATAAACATTACGCTGATATGATTTCCAGACACTTTTTTATACTGCTACTAAGCTCTCTTTATTTATCTCGTAATGTGTCATAAATTCTTTCACCTTCAAATTTAATCATTCATCTTAGAGGCTTTAGATTTTCAAATAGAAATTAATAATTTCCTAAGTTCGAATCAATCAATTCTCTTATTTATTGAAAAACAATGAAAATCATTGCAATTGAAGTATCTCAGATTTGAAACGCCACAACGGATTATGATAAAAACAACATTTTCAGCTTGACATAATTTAATCTAGCTGGATTATCCTCAAGTCTTTTTTCTCTGTCATCATTTATATTATAAAATGTATAAAACAAAAAGTTACCAGATTTGACCACGCCTTAAATGTGGGACTTCGGTCCAAGCTGCCAACCCAAAAAATTTCATATTTTTCACCACTGGAAAAACAATTCGGTACGAATTTGTCATGTGAAGGTTTGTATTATTCATAAATATCCGGTGGTGCCTCGGCTCATCAAATTGGGTAGTTTGATGCAAATATCAATATTTGTGAAGGTCATGTCTGATTGGCTGAAAGTTGTATTGTTGCACATGGTTTCATGTCAATAATGTCTAAGGGGAGCTTCGGTCCAAATTGCCAACCCAAAAATTCTTGAATTTTCTACCGTTGGGGAGAATTAATTCAAAAAAAAGTTTTTTGTTTATAAATGTATGTATACTAAGCCTCGGTTCTTTGGACCCGGGGATTGCTTCCAAAATTGATATTTGACATTCACTGAAACCTTGTTGTACCCCCTTACTTCTACTCAGTTCCTGACTGACTGACTTCTATTTTCCGGAGGAATTTCAGGATATCTGCAGGCTATAGCTTGGGTGAATCTCCCTCTTCTATCTGATAATCTCCTATAGACTATGAGAACATGGGGAAAAAAGTGTCGCGATTTGAAACAGCAGCAAACCCATTCAGAACGATAGTTTATCATGCCACCATCAGTTCCAGCACTATGGCGTACATTTTCTTTGGTGCAGAAAAGCGCAGTGGAAAACTGAAAATTTCATTTTTTACCTCCTGAAATCGTGTTATAAAACTGTACCTACGCCTTTTGTTACATTTCATAGCAAAACCATAGGAGATCGGTCGAGACTCCATGCCGTTCAAAAATAATCGTGAGGAAATTCTAGGAAAATTTTTGAAAACTCATTTTTACCCCCTGGAACCGAGATTTAAAACTGTACGCCGTTTGTTACATTTGATAGTAGAATCATAGGAGATCGGTCCAGAATCTATGGCGTTCAAAAATAATCGTTCGGAAAATCTAGGAAAATTTTTTACATTGACGTGTTACGAAATGTTACGAAAGTAGAACAAATGCCGTAAATTTTCAGATATTTTTTGAGTGGGAAAATCTCGGAAAATAAAAAATTTCCCACGGCTTTTCACACAACTTAGTCTACTAGGTGTGTTACTTCTTCTATACGCCGATGATATAGTAATATTAGGCGATTCCCCAATAGATATTAGCCGGAAATTGAAGACGTTAGAATCCTATTCCAGCTCGATGAGAATGGAAGTAAACATACAAAAAACTAAACTGATGATATTTAGGAAAGGTGGATATAACAACAACTATAAACTAAATTTTAAATATAATAACGAACCTTTGGAGGTAGTAAAACATTTTACATATTTGGGTGATACTTTTTCATCTTCGTCTTTATTTTTAAATATGACACAGAGGACAGTAACCAAGACTCTCCAATCTACTGGTGCTGTTATGAATATTATGTGTCGGTCTAAACTACATTCTTGGAATGCTCATATGGAACTTTACAATTCTATCATTTTATCTTCTTTATCATATGGAATTGGAATCTGGAAACTACGATATGCAGATTCACTTGAACAAGTTCAGGTGAACTTTTTTAAAAGGTTGCTGTGTCTGCCTCTTTGCACTCCCAATTATATGGTGAGAGTAGAAACTAAAACCATTAAGTTAAGTTTTTTAATATTCAAATCGGCGTTGTTGTGGTTTAATAGAGTGAAAATCATGGATGATAGTTCATTGACTAAACAATGCTTCTTGAGGTTAAAAGCCATCAACAGTCACAGTGTGAAGTATAGTTTTCTGGGTCAAGTTAAGCAGTACTTCGACTATGCCGGTTGTGATAATCTGTGGTTAGAATTCTTGCACAATAACTCCAATAAACTTTTAAATAACATATTACAATCATATAAAAATAAATTAATAGCACATGATCAACGAAGAATAATTAACTCCTCGTATCCTTTGATATACAAACATTTAATTTTGTCTGAAAATAATTGTTATTTGCAAAGATCTTGCCCAATATATATAATTAGAATAATATCCCAAATTAGACTATGTAGCTCCAAAACTCTAAAAATCTATTATCGAGGTATAAAATACACAGTAGATATGACTGCAACTTGTAGTCTTTGTAACTTGCATGAGACCGAGACATTAATGCACTTATTTATAGCATGTCCAATATACAATGAACTTAGAGGAGATAGCACATGTTCAGAATAGAAGACATTTGGCGAATTAATATATATTTTTAACACCACTGATTTCTTTAAATTAACTAAAGTTGTGAATTATCTCAATATTTTGAAGCTGAGGGCTTTTGTACTAGAAGAATGAGATATTTACTGTGTTTGAACTTTTTTTTTCCTTGTTGAATTAAGTATATTTGAATTAGTTTTTTCCTACTTTATTATTGTTGTTGTTTCGTTTTCGCACTTTGGTATGTGAAGACTTCTTGTATTAAGAATTTTAAATTCTTTTAATGCAATAAAATTTATCTATCTATCCTTCTACATCTGAAAAGGTCGCAGTGGAATAGGCCAAAAGCCACCTCACAAAATCTTTCTATATAAGATTTAAAGCAACGTATATTTTAGGTTTTTAATAAAATGATGCGAATTTGGTCAAAAACGCCCAGACCTTCTGCAAACTATTGCATTGCAAAATTGCAACTGCAAGTTTATACAAATGGCTTGCTACCTACGAAGTTTCAACGCTGTAACTTGAAAAACGTCAAAGATATGAATTTTTGGAAAAATTTCGAATTTTCCAGTTTTTCCGAATTTTCTTCGGCTTTGATCATCCAATCACTTCGCTGAATAATGCATTGTAGCCGCATTTGTATTATCTACAATTCATCTTATGACACTATTACGATTACTTGATAACCTTTCTTGTTATTAACAGAAAATGATAAAAATATCTCAAATGAAAAAAATTTTAATGATTTGGGAATGGGATAACAGAGGACTGTTAAAAAAATGGTAGATCTTGAATTTATTCAGAATTTTTTATTTTAATATTGGTCCATTTGCTGGATATTTTGTAGCCAAATATTTATTTATAAATATTTTTTGTATCCAATTAATATTCATTTGATGTTCTTAATATAGCTTAATGAAATATTTATATCTCCGATTTATATTATCTACTATTTCCAGAACATACATAACTTACGCCAAATAAAATAAATCTCAAACGTTTGTTTAGGATTAAACTTCTGCTAAATTCAATAAATCTAGGTATGTTTTTAAATTATAGTTTAACTGGAAATGATTGATAGCACAGTATTTTGGCAGCAGTTGAAAAAGGTTTTTTCAAGATCGACAACAAAATAAACTTCCTGGAGAATTTTTGGTCTAGAAAATAATTTTTTGCCGAGACATGAAGTTTAGGGGCCGATAAAATTTGAAAACAATCTCGTAGCTTTTCGAAGTTCAGAATTTTAAAATTACTCTTTGAGAAATCTGTGAACCCCTATAGCATGGAGGTTAGTCTCCATGCCCTATTATACCAGTAACCCATAACACGTTTAGGCCCCATTATTTTTAATTGAAGCATTTTTACCATCAAGTTTAATGTGAAAAACAAAAAATGAATCGGATTATTGCCCAAGCTTGCTAATCGACGCTACAGGGGACATTGAAAATTATATTTGGAAAATTAAAAACAAATGTAATATCGCCGTAAAATGTATGCCACTGATGATTTAAATATCTATAGTTTGGCAAGTTTATCTGGAGCTACGCGGCATCGGTAAAAGGCGAGGAAAAACATGGCGTATATCTGTCAAACGTACAAATGGCGTACGGTACCTATTTTACCAAGTATAACTGAAATTACAAAGGTAACTGACAATACCAACGCCACTGGATAAATCAATATCAGTCAATTGACGAAGTGAGAGGGAAGAACATACGCACGCGCTTGCCAATAAGAAGTCAGCTGGTCGATAAAAATCACCAATTATGTAATCGGAGGGTGTGGTCATTATGGTTTTCGTACAACTTTGCCAGAGCTTTAAGAAGCCCATAACAAATTTGGAAAAGTGTTCTCTTTTAATAATCATGAATTGGAAAATAATGTTAATAGAATAAATCCAAGGAAACAAGCACATTATAAAATTATCGTTCAATCATATTTTTAATATTGTTAATAAGAAAAAGACCCATTTATAATTATTATCACTACATAATCAGTACTTCAACTTTTTCATAGTTAAACGTGGCAATGTTGACTGTTTTCGACTGCATTCCTTTCACGGTTTCAAATAAACTTGCCAAAGTATACTAAGATTCTTCCAGGGACGTATATAAGGGGGGGTTTGGGGGTTCAATCCCTCCCTATAGAAAATACAATAGAGGTACAATAATTTTTTATTACTATACTGCCGCAATATGAGTCTTCATCGGGATGTGGCAATAGAAATAGATTCCTCAACAATTGTGAATAATTTAGCTGAATAGGTTAAATTTACTTTTGTGAGATTGATTTTCTGTTTTAATAAAAGCTTCAATTTTCAATCATCTATCACTTTTTAAAATAGGTGCTCCCAAATTAATATACCTACAGGTAACATCTCGGCTGGTACGGGTATGCGGCGAAGACCTTAGAAGACTGGCGACTCGGAACAGTGTAACACTGGAGTGGGTCCCAGGTCACAAAGGAATCGCTGGCAATGAAAAAGCTGACGAACTTGCAAGAGCAGGAACACTGATGAACGGACCCGAACCATCTGTGGGTATCCCCAGATGCTCCACTAGGTCATGGTTAAAAGGGTGGGTGAAAGAACAATCCATAAAACTCTGGAAGAATACGCCCAGGCAAACGCATGGGAAGAAATTTATAAAAGAACCATCAGAAAAAGTAGCAAAAGAACTGCTCTCAACGCACCATAACGGGGCTTCTTACGGGACACTTTCCAACAAAGGAGCACCTGAACAAAATAGCGCTGTATAACGGAGACCTCACATGCAGGAGATGCAAAAAGGACACTGAAACAGCTCTGCACATATTATTATGCAACTGTGAGACGCTGGACCACAGGAGGCAAAACTGAATGGAAGACCCCAAATGACTCCAGAAGACTTCTACAACCAACCAGTAAGGAACCTGTATGAGCTTATACAGGGAACGGATTGGCTGAATAGGCTGTAGTCAGAATGTTAGGAGAATCCACAATAAGCCCAAGAGACTGAGGTGGTGCCGGCGAAGGGACGGCTCCTTTAAAAAATATATACATGGTTAAAACCATTTCAGCAGTAGGGGGCAAAACGAAAAACGATGTTTAAAAATACTTTTAGATGTAGCCAAGTGAAACAAATAATTAAAAAAAACTCAACATTATTTCTTGAACTTGAAAAATTGCTTTAGGTCGTGGCACTTGATTTTTTTTGCCTTAGGCGGCGCCTTTAATAAAGCTTTCCCCTTCTAAACCTATCAGATGAAAAAAACCAAACCCCCCCCCATGTAAAAGCTATAGCTACATGACTGGATTCTGCATACATTAGCACAGAATATACAATCTAACTGTCGGTTCCTTTGAAGTCGGACATTCACGATATTGAGCGGAAATACGTCGAGGCGTTGAAACAATAAACAAAAACTACCTGATACACTGAGAAAAGTAACATGAGTATTGATTCGAAGTAAAACCATGAATACACTAAGAAAAATAGTAATGATGATGAACATCCCTCCCATATAGGACTATAGAATTTTTTTTCAACTACTAACATGAGAACACCTTATTATTTATCTCATGTGTCTAATGAGAAGTAGCTCATTTTTAACCTAACCTTAGAATAATACACGGTGAACTTAGGGGAATGAGCGGCAGTGATGACTTGACATTGACAGATATACCAATTAATTCACGCATGTGCCACAAATTTGCGATCACGAAAACTACTCTCTTTCGCCCCTTGCTAGATGGTGTACTCTGTGACATTAGTTAATTGTTTTTTCTACAAACGTCAATTTGACAGCATTGGCAGCAATATGCGTAGTGACACTTTTTTTTCGGATTCTAACGTTACCATGACACCGTGCGCGAAGTTTTTCGCGCACTAGGGAGCTAAGTACACTGCATGTAAATTAATAAGACTTTTATATTTCAATATTTGAGAAAATGAAGCAAAACTCCAAATTATTATTTATTTTTAAATGAATAACAATTGAATACTTTTAAAATTATGATAGAATCATACAATAATTTTAGTTATTATTTACAATATTAACATTAGTCGTACAATCAGTACACAAGTCAATATTTATTCCTAAACCAGATATTTCAGGTTCAGCTCGGGATATTGGGGTTTTGGGGGTTGAAAGGGGTTGAGGTAGAGGTGATATCATGTGATCCTGAAATTTCACATTTTAAGCCAGCTCAACACCATTTTCTATGATAAATTAGGCATTTTACCTATTTATAATATTTTTAAAAGATAGATTTTGACGTTTGTAGGAAAAATATTGTTTGCATCTCGTGCGCGAGCTACTTTGGTGGTCTCGAATAATTTTTTAACTCGGCCCCGATCACCAAAGTAGCATTTTGCGTACTAGATACAAAGATAACTATTATTTCTACCTTTTTTATAAAACTTTAACAGTCTCTTATCAACACTTAGTATTGCTTGGATTTGTATGCCATGCTTTTTTTGCCTTCATAAACCCGTGGTCAAAAACTTACATTAAATACCGAGTGGGGTCCAAATGTACCCAAATATTTTTTTGGCTTATTATTATTTTTTAATGTTATAATTAGGGAATATTAAAAATAAAACACATTCTGCATATAAAAATAGTATATTAAAGTATAAGTGGATATTAAGGTCTTTAAAACACGCGCGATTTTTGCTCGAAATAGAGCAAGTGTTTTAAAGACCAGTTATCCACGAATACTTTACGATATTTTTTTTTATTGGTGCACTTTGAAATTATAAATACCGGTCTATAACTACTACAACAACAAGAAATGGAAATCATAGATGGAAACGTCAACTAAATGTCAAATGGTTGAATTCGTGACGTATATGATGTACACCTTGCGTTGTCATGGAAATGAGAAAAACATAAACTAATTTGTATTTTGATGGAAATTCAACCTTATTGAGTTCTGTGAATGTCAATAGTATTAATTTAAATACCATTTCCTAAGATTTGAAAAATGGAAATACATATTAATATTTCAAACAATACCAACGGCACTTTCCATTTTAATTTATAAATTTGACATTGTTAAATATCGTTCGAATAAAAGTTTTGACGTTACAAACTACTCCTGTCAGATCAGTAATAAAAAAGTTGACATTTAGACATGATTTAGACCATAGATTTAGACTTCGTTTCTCGAGTTGTTGATGTTGCCACGGTAACTTTAAAACACGCGCGTGCTAAAAAGTTCGATTTAAACACGCTGAGGCGTAAAATGGTTCACCAATAAAAAAATATATATTTTTACATAAAAAAGTTGTCAGCATTGATAAATGCAATGTAAGCACACTTTGAAAAAATATTATGAAATGATTAGAAATATTAAAAACAAAAATAATTATGAAAAAAAGAAAAAGCATTTTAGTGACATTTTAAATAATGATTTAATTATCACACTTGCTACAAACTGTTATATTTTTTGAATGTTCTGCACATACGAACTGATTATTTTGCAGCTGGACCCCAAGCAACAAAACTCTATAATTAGTTACAATGAAAAGCAATTCATTCAAAATTTTGTATACCAATTTAGATATATATTTAAGAAACATAGCTCGAAGGAAATTAAGTAAAAAAAAATAGTTTAGACAATATACCCAAAAATTCATATCTGGGGTACAGCTGTACCCCGCTCGGGTTTATGAAGGTTAAAGTAATACCCAAGGAATGCTTCCAAGTACGTGGCACCATTTATTTATTGTTCTAGTTTAGTGAAAATCTAAGATTTTCAATGACCCCTGTAGCGACGATAAGCAAGTTTGGGTCTTGGGAAATAGCCCGATTTTACTTGTTTTTCACATCCAGCTCGATGGTTAGCTACTTGTAAAAATAGAAAATAAAATAAACGACATGCCGAAAACCCGGTATACGTCACAGTCGATGACGCACACCAAGAAGGGTATTATTTCGACTATACACGTGTCATGGGCTACCGGTCTATGATTGAAATAATACCCTTCTTGGTGTGCGTCATCGATTGTGACGTATATCCGGGTTTTTGGCATGTCGTTCATTTTATTTGCTATTTCGACATATACCTAACCTTAAATTTGATAAATAAAATCACCAGGATAGTATTCAGCCAAATTCGAAAAGGCTATGAAATTAATAATCATCAGCTTCTTTTTTCTAATTGGAAATACTTGAGAACTTCCAATGGTTTTCCGTGTATTTGTGCATCTTTTTGTATTGTTTGAATATATATAACAATAAGATTAATATTTACTTCTCATTATAATAATTGACTGTAAACAACAAAGTACACACCTGACAAGAACTGTCAGTGTGACAGTGGAAAAAGACGTAAGACACAGTGCCGCTACGAAAGTAACGCCTTCATAGTATTTTGAGCTCCCGATTGATAAGTTGCGCTTGCGCGTAATCTAAACTTCAACCAATCAAATTTTTGTAAGTCAAATATTAGGGTTAACGTTTGTAATATATTTAAACGGTTCATTATTGTGATATTATGATTAGGGTTAATCACAGAACTGCCTTTTTTCCATTTCTTCCTACGTAATGTGATAGAAGGAGATTAACAATCGATGACGCACACCAAGAAAGGTATTAAATTTCAACCATATATAGATTCGGGTTGAAAGAATTTTCCATTGTGTCGTTGTAATTTTTGTTTATGTCATTTTTTGGTGCACTACTTTCATTTTTGCAAATATTGTTTTTCAGTATTCACTACCTTTTCTTTATTATTATAATATTTCTAGGAAATATACAGTATGATCTGCATTTTTGGCATCGATTTTCGGTTAAATTTTGATAGATATAAAAATATATTCCTCTCCGTTTCCATATACTTATTTGTGATTTCAATTTTTTCCAGCTTTGAAAGGAGGACCTCTTCAAGCAGAGTACGTTTTGGACCAATTCCATTGTCACTGGGGTGAAACTAATGACAAGGGATCTGAACACACCATCAATGGTGAATATTTTGCTGGTGAAGTAAGTATTGGAAATTATTTATCTACTAGTTTAAAGTCTGCCTTTATGCGGACTATTTCTCATTTTAAAAAGTATGGAAAAAATACGAGAAACTTTGTTTAGAATATTTTCAATATTATCTTTATTCAAATTTAATTTTGAATCGATGCATTTTTGTTTAATTATGCTCATAATCGGAGAAATAATCCAAATCTTGTCTTAGAGTTCCGTACCCAGAGGGTATTACCACAGAATACACCATCCCAAGAAGAAGCGAAGCTTGTGCTTTTTTACAATTCATTTTCTGAGTGCGCATGTCTGACAGTTGCCATTTTAAGCCCGTTATCTGTCAATGACATGTGATTTTATTGTTTACCAAAGAATTTTCTTTGTTGTAAGCTTTTTGATTATTTACATGTTTTTTTTGTGTTTTGAACGATAAAATTTGTTTACAAAATTACATTTATTAGTAATGGCGCCAAAAACTTGTGCAAATCGTGGCTGTCATTCAAGTGATGGATAAATAATTGGAAAACACAACAAAACTTCGATATCTGTGGAGAAAAGTACAATATTACCATCATCAGGCTGTATGAAATATATAATCCAAAGAACAATAGGTTGTTGCCAAAAACGTTAAAATTTTAATATGTTAAAACATATTTATATCAAATAAATTACAAGTTTATTTGAGTGTTAAGGAAGGAAAAGAAAATGGAAAAAACATTGGAAATATTAAACTAATTTGAAGGTAATTGTTGGCCTAATGGACTATGCAAAAAGGGGGGGGTTTAGTGAAAATAAAATTAATGTTCACTAAACCCCCCCTTTTGGCATAGTCCATTAGGCCAAAAATTATTTATTTTGAGTAAAATTAAAACAAAAATATAATAGTTAAAATTTTTAACCTGAAATAGTATAAAATGCATTTATAACGATATATTTTTCAAAACTTTCCGGTAAAAGTGTTTGCCTTCTGTCTGTAAAAATATGTTTGTACAAAGAAAAAGTTCTTTCAACATCTACCGATGTGATCTGGCAATATTTTAATTTGGGTAGTAAGTTATAAGGCCAAGGTATTACTTCGTTGGATGTTTTAGTATCAAAAATATTTTTGACTTCCATTAAAAACTTGAAGCCTTCATTCTTTCCCACAATAACTTCGAGTTTACTTCTTACTTGATTCCCTACATCACCGGGAACTTTTTTGCATTTGTCGGAAAAAGTTTCAATAATATTAATTGAATCTCTTAAACTTATATTCCTACTTTCTAACGAAGTTATTATATCTGGTATGAAACTAAAATTAACCTTCATAAAAACATAGAAATATGCACACAAATTTTATTTTTGCCGAAATATGCAATTTTTTATGAAATTTGCAAAAATATGCAAAATATGCACTTTGCATGTATTCCGCCCTTTAATTATGACCATTATTATTGTTTTTGAAACTCGAAAATATCATTGTGAACCATTAGAAATCTCTGCAAACCTTACTTTTTTGTAAAATGTGAATGAAATACTTCCTGGAAACAGAGGGGCCAGTGATAACTGTGAGCAAAATATACTTTGTCCACGACCACCTAATAATAAGTCAATATTTTACCTCCTAACTAAAGGTATATGGTACCCATATATCAACTGTCGTGAATTATGGTTCATAATACACTGTAGTGTATTATGGTTCATAATTCACGACTAGAGATGGGGGTACAATATGAAATAAACTATTAAATCTGTGTATTTTGTTCAGGAAATTTGTTTCTGACATATATCGTATCTATAAAATATTGTAATTTTTAGTATTGATACTTTTCATAACGATATTTTCTGATATTAAGTATTTTAAAACAATATATTTATAACGGTACGTTGTATTGATACTTTCTACAGTATCGCCCATCTCTATATATGTCAAATTATTTGAAGTAGCTGCCACAACATTTTGAGGTTAGTAATATGCCAGATCGCTACTGACTTTTATTTATTAATAAATAAATTAAGTGTCGTGGACAAAGTATAGTATTCTACTCGCAATTTATGGCCATAATTCACTTGGGTGACTTGCGCCCATCGCCTGCGGCTCGTGACGCAAACGTCACCCATCGTGAATTATGGCTATCATAAATTGCTCGTTTAATAATATACTATTATAAATTGAATTATTTCTTTATGAATTACGGTGTTGTCATATTCAATTCTGATACCTATCAATGATTATATACATCCAATTGAAATTAAAGTTGTTTATAGTATTTTCAGTTGGATTGATTGATGATATTATATGTGATGGATTAAATTGATTCATCTTTCCCAGATTTTCTGAAATTTGTATCCCAGTTTGAAAACAAATAATATTCTGAACCAGATATTTGCATATTCTATATATAAAAATAGTTTTATATACCTATCAATATATAAATATAAAAACTATGGCAACATTGCTCATTATCGTGAGAAAACGGTTCGGCCATGTCTTTTTTGTATTTAATGAGCATTTTTCTATGCCAATACGAAGCTTTATGGAATTAAAAACTAGATAGCTGTTTGTATTGCTTTTTGAAAGCTTTCAAAATTATAAAGTTTAAGAAAAAGAAGATTATTGTGAGGTTATGTTTTGAGTGATAGATTGACAACAAGTTTTCCACCAGAACGTAGTGGTATTAGCCTGTTAAGAAAGAGTCCCACGACAAGGCCAATAGAGAGACGTGGTCCAAGAACCAGGAAGGTGATCTCTTGTGTCTATAGTTATTTCGTTGTAACTTTTAGCTGCCTTACTACTTTTATGTACACGCCTGTAATACGCACCTGTTCGTCCAAATTTCCGTAGTTTTGTAATTTTCCATTCATTTTTATTCCAATCTTTTTCTCCATGTTCTATAATGAATTCTGAAATATCATGAAACCAACTGAATTGAGATTTACAATCACATTAAGGTTAGCAATACTGTGTTTTTTTTTTAAATTAATTTCCATTAAAAATCCAAATTAATTCCAATACAAAACTATTGCTAATAAATGCAACTAATTGAAGCACTTAAAAACATTTTAAGACCACACTAAATTCCAATTCTCTATTTTTTGGCTACTTTTCATGATTTACTAGCAATCATTACTACTTGGTTGCAATATTTAGTCTTAAAAAAGATAAGACGTCTTTTAAGGAAGGCTGAAATTATTCTATAAAATAATGCTTAAAATATGCTAAACTTTATAATTTTTTCTGAATTATATGCTTCGATCTAGCATTATTTGATTGGTAAATGAAATGTGTTACTTGGGGCTTGATGTTACCTCGAAACAACATGACAAAAACCTTGCTTTTGGCGTACTTTCACGAAAAATCTGCTGTATTGAACTCTCCATAAAGCTTACTGTGTGAATATTCCATGCCGAAGTTCACTTTTTTATAGAGGAAAACATAGATATTCCCAAGTATCCTAAGCTTTGAGCAAAAATGACGAAATATACCCAAATCTAATGTGTGACAGAGAAGCTGAATATTCTTGTTTGAAGCCGCCGATAATATTTATATAAATGAAGAAGGTTTTAATGATATTCGGAATTACTGGAGCGTGCCGTTTTAGTTGCTTAGTGCTTAAACTAGCTTGTCGGGAAAAACTTCAAGGATTATAACTGGACATTCCCTGCTAAGCTCAGACGGACCACAATGACGCGTCACGACAACTTCATAATTGTGGTTGTTAGTGGTCGGAGATCGTTATTAGGTCTGTTCCAACCGCAGTCAGAAACTGTAAGAAACGATCAGAGAATAACTGGTCACAGCAAACAACGAGTTTACGTTCGCGTAATTCCTATCACTGATTGCAATGGTCGGCTATTCTCTGATCGTTTCTGACAGTTTCTGATTGCGGTTGGAACAGACCTATTATATTAAAAATGCAATAGAATTAGAGCAGTACTTAGACGAACGACTTCTTGAAGTTAATCTCATCGACGGTTGCTATGATCAGTTGTTCTTTGATCGTTTCTGACAGTTACTGATTGCTGTTGAAACAGACCTTAACATTATCAATTGAACGTCATTCTAAAAAAGTCGTTTGAATTGATTTAATGATTAAGTGAAAATGATTCAACGTTTTAGTAATATTTCGTATGATAGTATATATCTAGAAGTAACACTGTAAAAACCACAGTTCTTGTCGTAGGTTTCAATCTAAGTTATTCGAGAAATAATCTAGCGGTGCACCCATCGACCTATAAATTTGTATAGATTGAACTGTCAGTATGTTTTGCATGATTTTGCTTTTTGTCGAATCCAAGAATTGCTATACCGGTGTAAAAAAGCATCGTAAAACCAACTAGTTTTAAACTAGGTATAAATTCTGGTATGACTTCATTCCCAGAATAAAACTATACCTAGTATAAATCTTTCTCGTAAAACCGGCCCTAAATCGACTAAATTCATAGGTCTTAGGATATAATTACGACGTTTCCATGGAGTATTGAATTCATTTTGAATTACACTTCAAATCGTTCTGAGATTTGACATCTATCATCTATCAATATTGTCAAATGCCGTCGTGTTTTTGATTGATTTCTTAATCACAGAATACGCAGGATTCAATTATGTCGTATATCGGTATTTTTGATTTCGGTACGATCCCAAAAACGATTTCAACACCTGTTTTTATGTGGCACCGTACACTCACTAACGATAGTGCATGAGGTACCTATTTAATACAGAATTTGTATTCAATCCGAATTGAATTCTGCATGAAAACGTAGTAAATATATGATTGAGATGAAATGTGCTGTTAATGCCAAATGGTATACTGTAATAAGCTACTGAGTTTTGAAAATATTTTGGTTTTATTTACAATATCTCAGCGATTACAAATTTGATTCAACTCGATGCATATCAGATAAAAACCAGGCAGACACACACGGGACAATTCCTGATAAGTATAGGTATGATTCCTACCCTACGTAATGCTCATAATAAGTTATAAGTATAAATAGATTTATTGGAATTTCATGATGGTTTTCGTTTTCAATTTAACAATTATCTTGACAAGCCCATGTGAATCAATGTTAACGTCTTTTTAAGAACATTTATCAAGGATGCTTTCTATATGTTTATATGACCTTTAGTCTTGCAGTTTGCAGTTATTATTTATTTATTCAAGGCCAGGATATGCTTAACATTAATTTTTTGTTTCAGCTTCACTTAGTCCACTGGAATTCCACAAAATATTCCAGCATTCAAGAAGCGGCCAATGACCCCGATGGACTCTGTGTACTGGGAGTGTTTTTAAAGGTGAGTGTATTATCGATTTCTTTTACAACAATAAGTTATTGTGAATGACTAGCAAAAAATTTACATTCAAATAGATTTCCTGTCGGTTTCATTTTAATTTTTTCAAACTACAATACAGGGTTAATCATAATATTAGACTGATAGTCTCGAGAGACATAATGATTTATTTAGAAAATGCACGTAAATACATGGTTTCTGATTGGCAACATTGTAAAAGTAGTTTGTGATTTTTCTCGATTAAATAAACTCATTATAAAATCTCCTGTTTGAAAATCGCCGTCACTGGATTCCCTACCAACAAAATAAAATTGGTCGTACCACACTTATCGATGAAAAGTTAAAGTACGGGAATAGACGATCAACTTTTCCACGAAAATCACAACCACGAACCATATTTGTTCTATAACTATGATCTTTTAACTGCATCTTAACTAGTATTTTGATTAAAGTAAGACAAATGTCGCCACAAAATGTCAAAAATACCGTAACCCTAACAAGGATGAACATTATGCGTAAAGATGCAGGTGATGTTGTCAGTGCTAATATTTTACTTCGAGATAAATTTTTGGATTATAATGATTATTGAATAATAATTTAATTGAATAATACAATTGAACAATAGATCATGTCTATAGAAGAAGATAGTGGAGACTATTATTGTTGACCGAGCATCAATAAGATGCGAAGTTTATAAATGTCTTTAACACCATGGTGTATATACCATTTTTTGCACTACTAGCCAAATTTAAGATAAAAATTAAAAATAATTCACAAACGCATCACGAGAAGCGTTTACTACGTCGTCTGACTGATAAGTACACTGTCAGTTTTCGATATATTATGAACGTACTCGTTATGGCATCAGTCATATTTGGTAGAGCGCGAATTTTAAACTATTGGCATTTTTATTCACATGATTTTATCTTGATAGGTAATTTCAAGCAGCAAATATGTTAAAGACAATCTCCTGGGTATACAAAATTATGCTACACAAGTTTTTGTTGAACTACTATCCCTGAATTCTCAAAATATTTGAATTTGTCCATTATTGACCTATAGGTTAATGATAGAAAATTATTTACCACTAAGGAATTCAACTTCACAGTTGGCTAGAAAAAGCAATAATTGTCAACCTCACAGCTAGTAGTGGAAAAAATATATTTCCATTGCAAAGGAGCATGTAAAATGGAAACCACATTTTCCATATATTCAATCAGACTATACTTAGTTGTGTTTAAATATGGCTACAACGTTTTTAGAAAAGGAGGAAGAAGAGGAAATATGCTATTTGAGCCTAGGTTTACATATTATTAATTAATTGAGAGTGGAATAATCTTACGATAGCCTTTTTATATTTTATTCGATATTTCATCCAAAAACTATTAAATTAAATTACTTTGTCCACGACCACCTAATAATAAGTCGATATTTTACCTCCTAACAAAAGGTATATGGTACCCATATATCTACTAAATTGAATTATGTTTCATAATACACTGGAGTGTATTATGGTTCATAATTCACGCCATGACAATTCAACACTCAAAACATTTCGTTACATAGGTGACTAGAGATGGGGGTACAATATGAAATAAACTATCAGATCTGTGTATTTTGTTCAGGAAATTTGTTTCTGAAATATATCGTATCGATAAAATATCGAAATTTTTAGTATTGATACTTTTCATAACGATATTTTCTAATATCAAGTACTTCAAAACAATATATTTATAACGGTACGTTGTATTGATACTTTACACAGTATCGCCAATCTCTATATATGTCAAATTATTTAATTTTGACGTTAGTATAACCATAACCAAATTGTTACGAACTTGCTATATTACTGCAACGATGAATTCATTGAATTCGGATAGTGGAGATGAACGTTCTTCTACACCAACTGAAATAAAAGAAGCGGCGAAATTAACGACTATAGGAGTGCTGCCAGAAAAATCGAAAGATAACTACCTATACACTGGCGGATATTGGTTCAACAACCAGAGTCTGGATATGCAACTAAACCTTTGATTGGTTTTCAACAAGAATGAAACACACGTTATATGTTTTACAAACCAAAATTATTCGTTGTATTGATTCCCAAATTCTCAAACATCCCAAATCCACATGTTTTTAAATTTCATACGAGACGTTCATCATCCAATATAACTATGAAACAAAAAATATCCTTCTATGCCATGCGAATGTGCAAAACACAGGCGGCTAAATCAAAGGGCGGCAAAACAGATAACGATAGAGGGACTCATGCCCCCCCTGAAAAACTCCCTAGATCCGCCAGTGTACCTATATTATAACTACATGAACGGAGGTTAGTTGACTTTTATTTAATAAAGAAATCAAGGGTCGTGGACAAAGTATAGTATTCTACTCGCAATTTATATGGCCAATATTCATTCGGGTTACTTGCGCCCCTCGCCTGCGGCTCGGGACGCAAACGTCACCCAGCGTGAATAATGGCTATCATAAATTGCTCGTTTAATAATATACTATGAGTTATAATTATTATTTTTATTATTTCTTATAAAGATATTACGAGAGATATTGATCAATTTTATGGAAAGAAGCCTTTATTCTTGTAAGTACAAAAAAGCAGAATCATGGAACAAACAAAAATTTTTGAACAAAAAAATAAATGAAATATACAGGGTGTCCCGTAAATGAATACCGTAAGCTAGAGGCAGGATAGATCGTTAAGAAATATTTAAAATACCCAATTGCAACTTTTTTTCTGTTATTTAACGTCGGTCTATTTCTAAGACTGAGGCTAATCACCGACGCCGGGAGCACTCTACCCCCAGAAATTTTGGCGAACCCACTAGTGTTCCAACCAGTGATAGCGTTCTTTAGCGAGCCCAACATCCATGGACTCGGGACCTCGGTTTTACGTCTTCTCCGGAAGACAGCATACATTATACCTTGTGCTCATTGGTATAATGCCTGCGAGCTGTGATATACTAGGCTGTACGAAGGTTTTCCCTGGCATGGTCACCCATCCAAGTACTAACCATGTTCGACACTGCTTGACTGTAATTATCCCATCAAACGCGTTCCACTACAGTGCTGGATCGTCGCCCCAATTGCAACTTTTCTCCAACCGTCTTAGTTTGTGAGATACAGGCTGCTTAAAGGTGTAGAAGAAATACACATTCTATTTCATATTTTCTCGGGGGATGGAAGTACAAATTCAAAATTTTTTGTAGGATGTTGTCTCTTCGAAATACATCGACCGGATTAATTATGTCAAGTTCTAATGAGCCAGTGGCGTGGTACGAGGGGTTCGTAAACTTACCATACCATTTTTTTTAAACACCTTGTATTTAGACCTAAAGACTTTTGTATGCAACTCTTTATTAAATTTCCTACATAAAAGGTACTCTTTGTTGAACTCGATAAAACACTCCATTTTCAAGATCTTTTACTTTTTATCAAAGTAAGACACTTTTTTAAGTTGTTTTTTCTTAAATAAATTTGAAGATAATTTTCACTAGGAAGGAAGCGCGAAGGCTTGAATGTGCGTGGTACGGGGTACAGTGAAAATGTTGTGTGTATGGCTTTCCGCCGTTCGAAATTTGGAATGCGCAATCCGCTTGGTCGGAATCAGGATAGTTTTGATTTTTAGCGTGTGCATTGCTCATCGTACGGGAAAGAACGACGAAGAACGAAAGTTTATGTGCAACTAGTCTGTGCACGTTTCATATTTTTACCAGTTCTGTGTCGGGTTAAGTATTTTTATATTGGACATTTTTTCCAAAAAATAAATGATCTATGAGTAATGTCGAAAGATTTCATAACTGAATTTCTAGAACTTCAAAGAAGGTATCCCTGTTTATGGCAAATAAAAAATAAAGAATACAGTGATCGCAACAAAAATTTCAGATCTTCGTAGCTTCTTCCAGTTGCCAAAAATCGTAATGTAGCAGTGAGTCTTTCATGTGGCGTTATAGCTTGCCGCATACGAGTGTTTTCTTTTTGTATTAAAGGATCTACTAGAGATAATAATTCAAAGTACGCCTGATTCATTCTCAAGTAATTATGCCAAACTGAGGGATCCAGTCGCAATTCCTCTAATAGATTAATATGAGAATACGTAGCCCGTTTTTGTAACCAAGTCTTCACCCATTTTGAGCGAGGTTTTCGTTTAATAATACACTTTTCCTTGTCACGCTTGTCACACATCCTCAATCCACAAGCAAAAGTGTCTGTGTATGGAAAATATGAAAGTACACGTTTACTTCACAGCCAACATGCAGATACTTAAATGCGTATTATTCCTTCCTAGTGAGTGGGCCCCTTTACAAATAATTCAAACACAAACGTTTCTCAAGGGAAGATAAAGTGTTAAGAAAATTTTTACGACCACCACAAATTTATTGTTTAAAAAGATTACAACATAAAAAAGTGTCTTACTGCAATAAAAAGTTGAAAATATTGAAAATGGAGTGTTATATCGAGTTTAACAAAGAGTAACTTTTATGCAAAAAATTTATACAGGGTGTTTCAACAATATGGTACAATAAAAGTTCATGAAATTCGCGTACCACGCAACTGGCTCATGAGAATTCGACATTCTGACATTCTGTCGATGTGTTTTGAAGAGACAATATCCTACAAAAAATTTTAAATTTGTACTCTCATCCCCCGAAAAGATTTGAAATAAAATGTATATTTCTTCTACGCCTTTTAACAGCCTGTATCTCACAAACCAAGAAGGTTAGAGAACAGTTGCATTTGGGTATTTTAAATATTTCTTGATAGTCCAAGATCCCAGAGCGATAAGACATAACTTATTTTCAAATAGATAAAATGTTAGGTTTTCAGTAGCATCCCGTGTGCCTTGAACACCTGTGTGTTTGTGGAGCTATCCTAAGGGCACCTGGGCAGATATCAGGTGAGAAAGATGACTAAAAATAAGAGTTACTTTACTTAAATTTAAATGTCTGATTTTTATATATGTTTTGTAGAATAAAATTCTAAAGTAGTAAGTATATCATAAGTGTCAGACACTTTCCATGGACCAAAACTTTTGTCAGACACTTTAAAGCTCCACAAGCTCCGTGAACGTATAATATTCAGCATAGTTCGAATCTGTTGGAGCACATATCACTTAGTAACATATTTGAAAGTCAGACATGTGAAAATAAATGAAGTTAATTCATTCTTTTGCAGCTTTAAGGCATCTGACAAAATATTTGGCCCATGGAAAGTGTCTGACACTTATGATACTACACTAGAATATTATTCTACAAAACATATATAAAAATCAGACATTTAAATTTAAATAAAGTAACTCTTATTTTTAGTCAACTTTCTCACCTGATATCTGCCCAGGTGCCCTTAGGATAGCTCCACAAACACACAGGTGTTCAAAGCACACGAGATGCAACTGAGAACCTAACATTTCATCTATTTGAACATAAGTTATGTCTTATCGCTCTGGGATCTTACTCTATAACAATCTATCATGCCTCTGATTTACGCTACTTATTTACACCTTTTATAATATCAGAATAAATCATTTATCAAGTATTGTAACCTAAAACTGCCCCAGGCTAGAGCACTCCACCCCAGGGAGTGGAATTTGGCACCAATTAAAATATTTTATACACTATCACTGAGATGGCATGCAATAAGAAACAGTATCGAATCAATAGAATTATAAAGGTTCATGAGAGATTGCCAGGATGTTGCCTTTGAGCAGTTAAATAAAATAGATATAACGATGCCTAAAGCCTGTTGGCCCTTTTCGCAAGGTGTTCCGCTGCTTCTCTAAAAACACCAGAACAACTGAAAATTAAGCTGTATTTGAAGTATTTGAATCTAGGTATTAACTACATGTATGTGTGTATTATTATGTAATAGAAATTATAGCTATTGCTGTTAACCCCACCCTTGAAAAAACTAACAATTTTGCTTTTAACAATATTGACTTATAACTTCTTGAGTTCATGATATTTTAGAGTTAATAATTATAAAGACATAGGGCGTTTGAGTTAAAAACACCCTCTTTATAAAGTTATCCTGGTAAAAAGAGATTAATCCATATTTTTGTTTACAGCCAGGTAAAAAGAACGAAGAGTTGGAAAAAGTTATAAAATACCTGGATCAAGTACAACACAAGAGCGATACAGTTAAAATACCCGAAGCTATCGATCCAACTCTATACATTCCCAAAGACACTGGCTACTACACCTATCATGGATCACTTACAACACCTCCTTGCTCTGAATGTGTCGTATGGATTGTGTTCAAAGAACCTTTAGAAGTCTCTGACGAACAAGTAAGCTAATACTATTCCATAACCCATTTTCGACGCCCCTGCTTAAACTAATAATTCTCACTCAATGTTTTACATGTGGTTTAAATATGTAGATACAAAATTTATTTTTTGTTCCTAAGCGTGACACATAAATAAGTAAATAAATCTTTATCAATGAACTTGTTATTTGGGTCCTTCATATACTCGCAGAATTCAAAATATATTAAACTGAAATCAAAAATCGACGTGTTTCGGAAGTATCTAATATTATTGTTTATTTAGC
The DNA here is from genome assembly GCA_910591675.1 of Galerucella calmariensis. Lineage (NCBI taxonomy): Eukaryota > Metazoa > Arthropoda > Insecta > Coleoptera > Chrysomelidae > Galerucella > Galerucella calmariensis. The sequence goes on from CAJUYG010001157.1 coordinate 53,374, forward strand.
TAATAAATAAATGTATGCGTTACTTTATGGACGCACTGTATAACTGAATTTTCGATTTTATTGCCATCTATTACTTGAGAACAAAACAGAAGTAACTAACTCTATAAAAGAAATTTTCTTAAAATTTTCAACAGTAGAGGAATTGTAGCTTTACTTTTTCAAAGTTATATGATGGAACAAAACCAATTTTTTATAATAATGCATTGTTTTTTGGAGAGATATAGTGCTCGATTTCAGGCGGAACGCGGCGGAACGGCGTTCCGGAACCTCTCTCTGTAAAAAAACTAAATTATTTGAAAACAGTTAAAATTCTTTGTCAGTGAGTTAACTTACGAGCGTGATTAAGAACATCATGTATTTAACTGGACTGTATTTAACGGACCCCCCTTTTGCTGGGGGGGTATGGAATACCCCCCAGACCCCCCGGTGTGTCCACCCTTAACAGAGTTCCGGTACCTCAATTTTTAGAAATCGAGCACTGGATATAGTTATAATTTTGATGTTTTTGTTTTCAATCAGATGTATTTACACTTTATTACTAGTTCAAGTATACTCGCACCATCTAGTATTACATACAGGAACTCGGAAGTAGCTTTAAGAGCATTTCTCTCTATGTGATATTGTTTTATATGTATTTAGTTATTCTACTGCCTGATAGAGTACGCTATTGAGCTCTTTTAATAGTAATATATATTGAAATCTCAATGATGATGTGAATAAATTGTAAATAATAATTTGTTTTGTTTTAGTTACATGCATTTAGACAAATTAAGAAATTCAACAAAGAGGAAGGTAAATGTTGCGTTGAAGAATGTGACGGATATGTGAAGAAAAACTTCAGACCTACAGTACCGTTAGGTCAGAGACAAGTGAAAGAATGCCGTTGAAGAATAAATGGCTAACAAAAAAAAAATACGGCGGGTTATTTCATAGAAAATTTTTGTCAATAAAAAAAAAATGTTTCTTAAAAATGGCCCTATAAACTTAACTGTTTGTGTAAAATAACCTGCTTGTATAGTAGCAATGATTGATTTCATAATACCGCTCATAAACATATACAGGTTGGCCAGTTGGAAACGACCAAATTATTTTTGATTTCTACAAATTTATGTTGGGAAATTTAAAAAACTGCTCATTCAAAAATAGATTTCGGCTGGTTTCCTTGTATGGTCGGACTCTAGAAATTCAAGTTTGATGTAATCAAAAGCTATTTTTGTGTTCAAATAGGTAATCGTGCCTTGTGTTATAATAATTTGAATAAAACCGCAATAATTTATATTTTATTGTATACAAATAATTTTTACATAATAATCTATATTTTGGATTATACAATGTATTTTACTGTAGTTTGTATTTTTTGAAAGCACTAACAATAAAACAATATATATGTTGTTTAGTTTTGGCTGTTTTATTATTCCAAAATTAACTTAAAGTACGGCCTAACGACTTCGACAATTGCGGAACTAGCCAAACGTTACACCCATGCTCAATCCCTTAAGAGATGGGATGGAATCAAAGGATGCAGTTTTGCCAGGATCACCCTGGGCGACCCTCGGAAGCTGGCTCCGAAGAAATATTTGGCGATGACCAGGAAAAACCTACGTTTAACAGTAGGATTTCTGACTGGTCACTGTCAACTAAGTAAACACCTCCATACTATGGGGCTAGTGGTCACACCTCTATGCAGGATGTGTGAACAGGAAGATGAAACTGTCAGGCATGTCTTATGCGAATGTCCGGAGTTATCGTGAATAAGAGAGTGTGTGTTCGGTGAGTCTTGGCCTACACCTTCCGATATAAAGGAGATGTCTCCCAGTGAGGACTACCGAGTTGTACCACGACTACCTGGGTTAATCCATTTCCGCCTTTATTGGGGATTATACTGACCATGGAGGTGGATCATTACGAAATTACACATAAGCCGTATTTATTGAGGGAATACCCAGTACCATTAATAATAAATTGTATTTAGGCGCATATTTTTTATTTTTTTTATTTTAAAGCATGTCGCATCCACCAAAAGGTTATTAGCGACAATACAATAATATTACAATACTTAGATCCTATATGTATAATAAGTTTATCGATTTCAAATAGTCTATGATTTGTTGGTATTGGCAGTCTTTTCCGAGGAGGACTTCCAGCTTGTTTGGAAAATTATTTGTCTCTCGTTCGACAGTGTATGTTGGACATACAATAAGAATATGCTTTATGCTATTTATTACATTGCACGTTGTACACATCGGAGGTTCACTATTTGTGAATAAATGGGAATGTGTGTATCTTGAGTTCCCAGTCGAAGCCGTGTTAATGTAATTTGTATTTTCCTATTTTTAGTAGTGGGTTGCCATGGAGATACATCACTCTTTACTTCCCTCAACTTTGATCTTGAAATCGACCACTCTCGTTCCCACGCACTATACACTTTCGTTTTAAAAAATGCTTTTAAATCAACGCTTCGACATTCACTTTCCAGCGTCACGCGCACTAGCATCTGCTATGTCGTTGCCTTCGATTCCAATATGCGATGGTTTCCATATAAACCTAACACTTTTAGAATTCAACTCAGCTTCCAGTAATTCAGCCTTTGATAATTTCCCAATAGGGTTTTGTTGGTAAATTTGCTGTAAACTTCTTAAAGCACTGAGGGAGTCGCTAAGAATGAGGCTGTTTGAAAATGTCTGTGAGTTTACGAGTTGGAGAGCTTTGTTTAAAGCAAAAAGTTCAGCAGAGAAGATGCTGATGCTGGAAGGCAGTCTGTATTGGGTAGGCGCATATTTGTTTTTATTTGGGTACTTACATGTGGATGTTTTGATCTTAAAAATTAGTGAGAAAGGACTCATCTTTATTTTTGTATGTAGAAATTGTTATATATGGAAGTTTTGATCTTACACCTAATTTATATAAAATTGTTAAGGTCATTAGTCATTAGACTTTATTTTTAAATCGTTAATCCTCCCAAGAAATTCGGTGGTACAACTCGACGGTAGGATTATACCTACCTGATATCTTGTGGTACAACTCGGCGATCCCACTCCCAGTGACCTGTCCACCTTCCTGAGAAGGACAGGATGGACAATGACCTAGGAGGACAACTCCTCGGGAGGATGTACAATGGGTCACATGTGGCCTAAGTGCTGTGAGCCTACACACTCACCCTCCCTACTCTACAGATACAGATACAGAACTTAAAGTATGTATTAAAAATTTAATAAGAAATATTGGGATCACTCTTAGAGTGTTTGGGAGAAGGGAAATGTTAAAAGGTATAAGGGTCAACTGCATTGGTGCTACTTACCTAACCATTTAAGTAAGACATAAAATATGTGTGACTGCACCGCGTCGTAAGTCGAAGAGTGGGATCTACTTATGGGATAGTTTCAAAGATATGCTATATCTCAGATTATCGAGTTTTTAATGGCATTTACGTAATGGATTCAATTGGATTTTGTGTTCCCAGTAACATAATTCCCTCACAATAGCCTATAAGATTATACATTTTTCAAAACAAATTTCTATTAGTACTATTAGAAGATAATTTCTTGGTTTCCGCACTCGTTACGTAATATAGTAATACCACGCTCAATACCGCGGTCTAGAAATGTGTACATTGGAAATGTCAAAGTATATTCTTATGAACGCTAGGAAAGTCGTCACAGAGTAACAAAAATTTCATTTATGAACGATGGTTGTCAAAAAAGTGTGAGAAATGTGTACTCTGTAACGTTTATGAACGCACTTCTCATCGCAAAAAATAGAAAATTGTCGCCAGACTGCCATTTGAGTCCTAACAGTATTAGCAGGCACACAGGGTATAACAATTTCACTAATTTCAATGTCACCCAGATAATAGATAGAAATGAATAAGTGAAAAACCACTAGTGCATTTGTCGTTCTAAGTGCTGCAGGTCGCCGCCTGTCTTGAAGTATGCTAGGGGAGTAACGGCGAGTTTGAGGTGGGTTTGGTTGGTAGGCATTTCCGTGGGGGGGATGAGTCCAACACTGTCTGGGTTCTGGTTGAGAACCCATCTCGGCCCGAAAAAAAAGTGCTGCAGGTAACTTTTGCCTCTGTCAAAGTGACAATTGGACTGTGGCATATGGGGTTTCTTATGAATAGAATTTTCACTCGTAAATTAGTATATTTTTGTTTCTCATCACGGTATTCCATATTAGACTATGGCCTAAGTGAAAAGAAGTGAAAAAAATAATAGTGGGTTGAAACCTATTGGAAAAGGAGAAGAATATGCATGGAATTGGAAGGAGAAATAAATTACGGGCGATCCGAGTTCGGGAAGTGGAAGGGGGTGAATTTTGAGGGTAAAAAATAACTTATCTCGATTTCCGGCAAAACTACAAGTTCTATGGAAAAAAGTTGAATAGCAAAGTTTTGGGTAACAGAAAGATCTACAACTTTTGTATCAACAATTTTTTCACAACCTTAAAATTTATGTGAAAACTTCAAATAATCAAGTTTTTGGTTTTTTCTTTTTCAGAAAAAAATTTTTTCCTGTAAAATTTGGTGCTAACCTACCTTATTATGTCCCAAATACACTGTAAATTATTTGATTTGAAATATTAATTTTTTCACCTCATTTTGACATAAAAAAGTACCCTAATTTTCAACGAAAATCCTCGCGTCAAAATATCAGCTTTTCTCAAAAAGTCGGTGGGCTTTTTGTTCGTTGAAATCTCTACTTCCTGATGGCGTGAAAAAAATATACATTACTGTAGTAAGTGTTCTCAGAAAATTCTTTTTTAAATAATACAAACAAAATTAGTTATCTTCCATTGGTCTGGTCAAATAATATATACAGTCAACATATATGTATATATACATGGTGCGCAAAATTGAATATCCTCTGACTAAGGGGGCGTCCATTAATTACGTGAGGCATTTTTGAGAATTTTTCGACCCCCTATCCCCCCTTTGTGAGATATCGTGAGATTTTCCTCAACTCCCACCCCCTCCCCTAATCTCACGCGAGATTATTTAAAACCTTTATTTGGACTGTAAACGTGTTGGGTTTTATTGAAGACTAGCAAGGACTAGTATTTGTGAATATTAACGTAATTTTTTTTAAAACGCAACTTTACACCGCTTTCTGCGAGAAAAATAATTACGTGATATTTGCCTAGACCCCCCCCCTCCTCCTTAAGTGAGATTTGGAAAGATTTAGCTTGACCCCCTCCCCCCCTAGAACACCTCACGTAATTAATGGACGCCCCCTAACCATATAAAATAATAGAAGGAATTTAGGCCACCATGTATACATATTTTTGTATACATGGTGCGCAAAATAAAATATTCTTTGTCTAACCATATAAAATAAATAAAAGGAATAACTTGGGCCACCATGTATACATATTTTTGTGTACATGGTGCGCAAAATAAAATATTCTTTGAAAAATCCATATAACATAATAGAAGGAATAATTTGGGCCACCATGTATACATATTTATATCGTCAGGAATATCAAATGATTTTAATGATGACTTTTTGTAATGCCAAAATGACATGACATAAAGGCTTGTGAAATATCGTTTGAAAGGTCTCTTCATTATCATCTTCAAGTTTATTGCAATAATTATTATATAATAAAATAATATCATGTGGTTACCGAAAATTATTATAAGAATAAGAAATCTTTGCTACCCTTCTTATCTTTATGATTTTGTTTAGTTAAAATATTGTTTTTAATTTATTATATGTTAAGGTTTTTTTTAAATATATGTGTGGAATATTACCTTGAAGCGATTTCTTTGACTAATCATATAAAATAATAGAAGGAATAACTTGGGCCACCATGTATACATATTTTTGTGTACATGGTGCGCAAAATAAAATATTGTTTGACTAACTATATGAAATAAATAGAAGGAATAACTTGGGCCACCATATATACAAAAAAATCGAATTCGAAAGAAATATAAAAAACCAGACTTGGTTATTAGAATTTTTCACATAAATTTTGAGGTTATGTGGAAAAATTGTTGATACAAAAGTTGTGGATCTTTCTATTACCCACAACTTTGCTATTCAACTATTTTTCATAGGACTTGTAGTTTTGCCGGAAATCAAGATAGACAATATTTTACCTTGAAAAACTCACCCCCTAACCGAACCCGGATCGCCCGTAATATATTTTTCTTCCAAATTTGATCACATTTCCCTCCTTCTCTAATGGGTTTTAAGCTATTGTCCTACTGTTAATTTTTGTTGGTTTCAAAAATTATCGACCCTGGTCTATATATTATGTTTTTTTATACTCGACAATTTTATCAGATTTTGCAACACATTGAATCAAATACAAACTTTCGTCGTTATTGAAATTAGGGCCGCGGAGAGCACTCACTGCCTCTGTAGTTTCATCAATTTTGATTAGGAGCCGCAGCTCTTCATTACTTCATCATATTATTTATATTTTATATTGTCATTCTCGTTATTATCAAAATTAGTGTAACATCCTCCATGGTTACATCTGTCACATTCAAATTTTGACCAAAACCAAAGTCTCTGTCCTGTCCACATCCTGTATTTAGTCAAAGATTACAAAATAATTAGTCGACTTAGCTAAACAAGACGCGGTGAAGTTGTATTACACTTTTAGTCGACGAGTGAAGTTTCACTAACGAAATAATATAATAATCCCTTGTATTTCCTGTTTACTATTGACGTTCACGATATAGCATGCATATCTCTTATTCAGTCCGCGTTCTATCGCCAACACCAATTATTCTCTAATTTTCAGGGAATTTAGACAAAATAGTTAGCTGAATAGGATTTAATAAATTATAAATAAGACAATGTAGATGTAATTGGCTAATTAATAATCTTCCGCCTTAAATTACTCACTTTCCATTAACTATTTTATAAAAACAAATTTACAGAGCATAAAAAAGAGAACTGTTAGGTACTAACTGTATATTTAACCAAAGTTAAAACGTTAAACGAACCTATTAATTCATTTACTCGAGACACAACAAAGGAAACAACCTACTTTAATAAAACAAATTAAATATTCACGTGAAGCGTTCTCAAAGATAAGACGCCTGTATAAAATCTTTCGAGGCGCGTCTGAAGGAAATTACATTTTCACTGCGACCCTCGGTAATGCAATTTCCATCACTTGATGGCTTACGCCTTAGTCTTCGCGTTTCTGATACACTTTCTAGGAAATAGAAATCTTCATTTCGATATTTCGTTTTTGTACAATAGATAACCTACTCCGGAGTTGAAAGTTATTGCTACTGCATCCAGTCACAAAGATATTCTTGCTGAATTACTACCGTTTATACAGGGTGTAAGATGATTTATAGTCTATTTGAAGATGCATAATTTTTTTTTCAGCAGTTAACTCTTCTGGATAACAGTCCACTCTCCACGCTGAAGATCCTGATATTTGATTTCTGCATTTCACAGGAATCCGTTGAGCATTCCTTAGTTTCGCGTATTCCTCTCCAGGAGAAACAGCGATTCCCCCATCCATGACCAGGTCTCACAGCTACTCGGGGAGTACATCATATACAAATAGGCATTGGAGGATGCAGAAATCAGGGAGCCACCTAATAAACTATTTTTCCCACTACTACACCGAGAAAAAGATTTATTTGTGACAATCAAAATCTTATTATGTCAAATAAATATGATTTTCCATATGGCCTAAAAATATTTAATTTGTCGTTAAGAAAGGATTTGTTTCAAGTTCGGAAAGTAATATTGTTGATGAATAAACACATATTCATTGTCATCAATAAAATGAGTTATCCATCGAAAATTACATTTATTCTTGTAAAAATGTATAATATCTGTCTCAAACAACATTTATTGAGGTATAATGACAAAATAGTTATATTAATCTTTGAAAGCATTTAAATTTAAGTAGTTTTCCAATAACAAATACTTATTTTTGCAGGCTAACTGTATTGTTTTATTATAAAAAAAAATTACTTTATGGCAGAATAACATTTCTTTATCATAAAAAAGTATATTGTTTTTACTAAAATTCAACATATTTATCATAACCGAACCATAATTTTCATTTTATAGTGAAAAAATATATTTACCCAAAAAACCGAATTATTTATGGTATTGTTTTTTGTTTATGGAAGTTACCTACATACACTATCCAATACACTGAGCTTTTGAAATGTTTCTAAATATTCAGAAATATATTAAAAGTTCACGGTGTATTAATCAGTATGGATAACTTCCACACAGTTCTCTAAATAATTAGGTTGCTTAGGAAAATATATTTTTCACAAATATTTGTCTGAGCCGTTTCCAGACTATGTCGAACAACAAAGTTGACTTTCGTTTTGTATGTGTGGACTAGTCGATCGAATTGGTCGATGGTTAGTCTGAACACGGATTAAAATTACAGTATTTTCATGACAAACATGTTTAAATAAGTCAAGAAAACATATTTGTATTCTGTGTAAATATTAATTTATTAAATCGCAGAGCGCTTTCGGCTATTAAGCCATCTTCAGTGCTTACCTGCAAGTAAGTAAAAAAGTTGGAAAATATAAAAGAAGTAGATAAAGAATTACTTACTCGTCAGGTAATTTGTACAAGAAACTTTGACAACACATTAACGTCATAATTAAAATAACATTGAAACTAAAATTAAAATGATCCCCTGTTTAGGGTTTGTTGAATCTAGATATTAAACATTATAAAATTTTGTTAAAATTATTTTAGACAACACGTGTTCGTCTAACGGATGTTGAAGTGACACTCCTTCAATTTTAAAATTTAACACATGACAAATGACAGTGAACATAGAACTCAATCATTCTAACAGGAGTTTAAAATTGACATTGTAGAAATCTTCTTGAAATGTTCCAAAACAGATATGTAAACTTCCCAAATGAAAATATAAAAATAATAATTTGATATTAAGGTCTAATGAGAACCTATCAAGTTATAAAATACTGAAAAAGATTAAGGGTCTAATGAGAACCCATTACTAAATCTAATTCAAAAAATAGAAAATTCACATATATGTCACGAGAGATCCAAAAATAAACAAATTAATATAAACAATTGAAATATTAATGCAAATAATAATGAAATAAATTATCTGAGAATGATTCCAAACAACATAATTAAATAAATATTGTAGTCTAGTAGTCACCAATAACAAAAAACATCTAATAAGTGAAAATAAATTTGATTAAAGTCTAATGAGAACTCAATATTCAAATCTAATTCCAAAAACGAATAAGATTAAGGGTCTAATGAGAACCCCTTTCCAAATCAAATTCAAACTAGATAATCAATTAATAGTCAAAGAAAACTCTAAATACAATAACCATTCGAACAATGAAGTATGTAAAAACAAATTATAGAAGTTATTAAAAACTATTCAAATACACAGAAAAAATAGTCAAATATATACCAAGTAATATCTCAAAAACCAATGTGAGTGATCTTTAATTAGAAAGATCTGATTTAGAGTCTAATGAGAACCCATAATTCAAATCTACTACTAATAAGAAAAAGATTAAGGGTTTAATGAGAACCCATTACTAAATCTAATTCTAAAAACAACTACAACAAAAGTTCAGAAAAATTTTAAAATAAACAAATGGAACGTATGGTATCAGCTTGATAATGTTATGGATAAATATGAACATGTTTAAATCTAATAAAAATTAATGGTCTCTATTTATGCATAAAACTGTTTAGTAGGAAAGCAGGATAGGAACAAAAAAAACTTGCTGCTGAATATTTTGATCTATTAAAAAGAAAACCATACATTTTTAAAATAGATACCATACATTTATGAAATATAAACGATGGATTGTTAAAATTAAACATACCTACATGATCAAAAACATAACCAACAATAGTATCCACAAGATAGCCTTGTCTATCCTTAAGTGTGCTCATTAATGCTTTACCCATAGTAGTTTTTTGGAGTTCTTGGAGTAGATCTGACAGGTTTAATTGAGAAATGTGTATGTTTGAGGTACATTTCGCTTGCTTGTTACTTCTACCTACTTGAATATAATTGTCATTTATTTCCTTACCTTCAAAGATATCTCACAATTCTTGTAAAAATAATAAAATAATTAGTAAAATTGCAAAAACTGATATAATTTCACAGGCAGACTGACGCCAAACGTATACAGGTGGTGACCGTTACTGAATAATAGGGAAGGGTGGGGTGAGAATTCTTTGTTTCAATTGCCACATAATTTGTAGGCTAATGTGATTTCTTACGGGTGAAGAAATATGTGTATGTAGCAAATAAGTTTTTTTTTCTCGTAACAATAAATGTACAATTATACTTAAATACCTACTTATTTTTTCGGTATAAAGTAGATCTTATTTGAGGCTAATAATCTATAGGCTTATTTAAAAAATGTAAATTTCTGTCAAAACTTTCAAATGCTTTACTATGAATATTCAATTTGTTGTTTTAAAGTGATGGAATATTATTGAAGATGTTAGGTTTTTTTCTGGGTAATGAAAACAATTTTTACCCGAATAGCATTGTTATATTTTATAGCAAAATATTATATTGTGCTTCGTAGACTTTCATAGTTTCCGAAGAACAATTGTATGAAGGTATGCATAAAGGAGAACAAATTTTTTCACATTAAAGAAATTACATTCGAATAAATCATTTTTTTTATAAAAATTTCCCAATATTTTCACGTTAATATGGCTTCTTAGGGCCGGCTTTACAATAGATATTTATACTAGGTATAGTTATTCTGGGAATAAAGTTATACCAGAATTTATACCTAGTTTAAAACTAGTTGGCTTTACGATGCTTTTTTACACCGGTAGAGCATTTCTCTATTGTAAAACCGGCCCTCAATAATATATAAGCAATGTTAGTTTTAAACAAAGGGGGGTCAAACAAATCAGTTTATTTGTCTATAAATAACTCTTCTCTCGGTGTAGCAGTGAAGTTGGCAATTATTGCTTCTTCCAGCCAACTGAGGAGTTAAATTTATCTATTAGTGGTTGATAGCTTTTTCTATTTTTCACTTAGGTCAATAATGGACAAATTCAAATATTTTGAGATTTCAGGGATAGTAGTACTTGTGCAACATACTTTTGTATACCCAGGAGATTGTCTTTAACATATTTGCTGCTTGAAATTACCTATCAAGATAAAATTATTTGAATAAAAATGCCATTAGTTTAAAATTTGCGCTCAACCAAAAGTGACAGATGACATAACGATTACGTTCATAATATATCGAAAACTGACAGTGTATTTGTCAGTCAAACGACGGAGTGAACGCTTCTCGCGGTGCGTTTGTGAATTATTTTTAATGTTTGTCTTCAATTTGGCTAGAAGTGGAAAAGTTGTATATACTCCATGGTGTTGAGGACATTTATAAACCTCACACCTTATTCCCTTGCGAAATAATATTGGTGCTTGGTCAATAATAATAGTCTTCACCACCTTGGTGTATGATATACTATACAAATTATTTGTCACACCGCCTAAAAATGGTGTAAGCAAATCCCTTAGCGAGAAAGTAGTTGAGAAATTAGTTGCGGTTTCTCAGAGTTAGGTTCAGTATTGTTTAGGGTCTCTCAATTATATCCTAACTTCACAATTTGTTAATTGATACCGCTATTCTATATACTTTCCAGACAGCACAGGATATCCTTAGGACGTCTATATTGAGTCCTAAATTGGTCCCAACGTCCCAGACCTAATTTGTACGTACTAGGGACGTTCTAATTTGTGCGTATTAGGGACGTTCTAATTTGTACGTCCTGGGGACGCACCATGTCATTGGTCATTTTTGGTTGAGCGCTGATTTT
>CAJUYG010001157.1:85171-119227 GCA_910591675.1 Galerucella calmariensis
GCAACAATGCCCTATCTGGATGAATCTCGTCGCCTTTTTTTTATTATCTCCAAACAAAAGTGTTGTACCCATAGAATAAATAAATGCCAACACAAGAGATTTGGGATCCGGACATGACAATCCAGGTCTCTGGAGTCTGGGGAAAGTGGAGAGTTACCATGGAAACACCTTCGCGTAGTGCATAGCTTCACTTCTATTGCAACTCTCACTCGATGTGTGCGTACAACGTAGGCCATTTCAGACCCTTTTAATCTGTTTTAAACATCCTCGTTTTCAAGATAGAAAATGAAAAATAAAAGTATGTAGTTTGCTTGTAAATCCGACGATATTGAAAAATCGGAGATGAATAGATACGTGGGGTTTTATCATACTTACATGCTTTTTTATTTTGATTACTTTGATTTGATAAAAAGACTGTAAGCAGTTTGTCGGTCGATATTAGCCAGTTTCCACAAAGTTTTAATGAAATTCTTAGCGGATCTGAGCCTTTGAATGCTCTCCGCCTCTGCATCTTCGACTCAATCTGCTCTTACATATTATGACCATTGATTTTATTATTTTCACTGTTGCTTTCATACCATGGAGTCGGTTAATCTTCATATATTTCAAGATAATAGTATGAATCTGGAAATTACTCTCCTAAAAGTGGACCGTTCACTAAGAGTAAACATCTACTTCTCGGGCTATATGCCACGACAGAAAATTAATTACAATTTAAAGTTAAACGAGGTTGGGATATCTTCATATAACCAACCATTCTGGTTTATAATGAGAAGGGACAATATGAGTTGTATACGTAGTGCCACAAGGCAATGTTCTGGGTCCTTTATTGTTTAGTGTTTACATTAACGGCCTTCTTAGTATTAAAAGTGAAGGTAACATAATTAGCTTCGCTGATGACACCGCCATTATTTACACAGCTGAAAATTGGGAGGATTTAAAAACAAAAACAGAAAAAGATCTACGTAAAATTATTGACTGGTTTAACCATAAAAAATTAACTGTTAACTTTGAGAAAACACATTTTGTTCCCTTTTGTAGTTATAGATCTTCTTTACTGCACTACACAGAAATACGAGTACAAAACGATGACAACGCAATTATCAAGTCAGTGAACGAAATCAAATATTTAGGCATAAAACTAGATTCACACCTCAAGTGGAATGCACAGGTTGAAGATATTGCTAGATGTTTAAGACATCTCCTTGCAAAATTTAGATATCTTAAAACATGTTTAAATATCCCTTATTTGAAAATAATTTACCATTCACTTGTACAGTCGAGACTAAACTATGGTATACTCGGATGGGGCGGAATTCTTCAAATTCACCTGAAAAAGATTGATGTTCTCCAAAAAAAGATCTTAAAAATTATTTTAAATAAAAAATGGACTTACCCTTCAGATTCCCTGTTTAACGAAAGTAAAATTATGGATATTAGACAGTTATATACATACTCTGTCTTAATATTTATCTACAAAAATCGCAATATCCTAAAAAGCATTGAACACAACTATTCTACCCGATATAAAACAAATAATCATGTAACTACAGAGACTAGTAACAAATCTGTGGGCCAAAGATATGTTACATATCTGTGTGGAAGAATATATAACTCTTTACCAAATATGTATAAGGTTTATTTAACAACCATAAATTCAACTGCGCTGATAAAAAATATTCTTAAAAAGTATCTATTGAATTGTGATAGGAGAGATATTATACATGAACTAATTGGAAATAAAACAATTTCAAGTTTAACGGTATCTACCATTTCTACCATTCTTTAAATTAGATCGATATTTCATGTGTTCACATTATTTTCTGTCTTATTGGTTAAATCTACTATTATTAAAATATGTTATAAAAAATATGTTATATGTCATATGATATTTAAGAGGTTCTATTGTCTTTTGATATTTTTCCTTTTAATATGTATTATATTTGTTGAAAGATATAAAATTAATACTTAGTCATAAGCTCGTGCACGACCACATCTGGTTTTAGCGAGCATGTATGACAAATGATTATTATACCGGTTTCGACGTATTTGCGCATGCTCAGTTCAAGGTAGATATCATCTCCAGTCCAGAATTATGCTCTCAGAGCAAATTTATATATTTTGTCTGGGCGTTTGTTTGTCATTGAGCTAGGCCTCAACCATAAGTGACTGATGACATGAGGAGTGCGTTCCTAATCGATGGAGTAGGTGAGGAGACAGTGTACGTATAAGTCAGATGACGGGGTAAACGCTTCTTGTGGTGCGCTATGGTGGAGAGTGTGAAGTATATTATTATATGAAATGTTTTATGAACGCTTTGTATGTTTTTTTCTCCAATTGCGCATGTTTTCAAAGTAAAACATAGCCAAGGTTTTGTAAAATTTTTGAATGTGATCGTTAATTCATTGCACTTAATCTTGGTGATTATAAACTATAGGAATGATGGTATTTTCCCCACTACTAGCTTCTTCTAGTCAACTGAAAAGTTGAATATCTCTTTTAGTGGTTAACATCGTCAAGGAAGTTGCGTTAATGGCCATGGTACGATTGCGCTCGGCTGGTGTAAACCCCGAAGTAGGAGTCGGCCAATTGAGGTTAAGCCTATGGCAAGAAGCGCTTACTGCGCTACCTCTGCTACAGGCAGCCAATGATGCAATTGAACCCAGGTTTGTGTTTAATAAACCCTACAAAATACAAATAAAACAGAACACAGAGTCAGATGCTGCAAATGCAATATGCATATATACAGATAGTCGAGCGGATAAAGCAAAAAAGTTCGGAATTTTTTCCCTAAAGACGGATCGGAATGCGGTTTTTTGCATTCGCTTCGAAAAATTATTGGTAAAAATGTAGCTACTTTGTTCCCATTACAAATCGGGAATTGCATCGCTGCAGTCAAAAATGCATGCCAAAAATGCATCTTTTGGGAGGCCTCTGTAAATAAGAGTCGGATCTGGCTCAAATCGGGTACCCGGGAGTTTTCGAGGTCGCTGATCACGATTATGATGTTGAAATTGACCCCACGGACATCTGGGGCTCAGGAACGCCGATGAACCTCGTCTCCGTGGGACTCTCCAAGAAATCACGAGGGGAACGAAAAAAACTCCGCGCCCGGGGTTTTTTCGGGTGGCTGAATTCAAATATGGCATCGGCGAACCCCCCGGACACCTGGTGCACCCGAACCTCGACCTGAACGTCATCCCCGATAACTTTCTTGACAATATCGACAAGAACAGCCGGGAAATTATTGGAGGCGTGTTTTTTGAGACGCGAAATCACAATTTCACGTCGAAAACGACCCTTCCACCACCTGGTGCACCGGAACCTGTGCTTGAACATTGTCTCCGAGGGTTTTCCAAATAAAATCGAAAAAGGTGGACCGAAAATCGTTATAAGGGGTTTTTGGGCCGTTCGAGGCCAGGGTACAGCGCACCAGGTGTTCAGGGAGTCGTTTCCCGCGCAAAATTCTGATTAAGCGGCCCAAAAAACCCCTTATAACGATTTTCTTTTCACCTTTTTCGATTTTGTTTGGAAAACCCTCGGAGACGATGTTCAAGCTCAGGTTGCGGTGCACCAGGTGGTGAGAATGTCGTTTTCGACGTGAAATCGTGATTTCGCGCCTCAATAAACACGCCTCCAATAATTTCCGGGCTGTTTTTGTCGATATTGTCAAGAAAGTTCTCGGGGATGATGTCCAGGTCGAGGTTCGGGGGCACCAGGTGTCCGGGGTGTGTTCGCCGATGCCATATTTGAATTCAGCCGCCCGACAAACCCCCAGGCGCGGGGTTTTTTTCGTTCTCCCCGTGATTTCTTGGAGAGTCCCACGGAGACGAGGTCATCGACGTTCTTGAGCCCCAGGTGTCCGGGGGGTCAATTTCAACATCATAATCGTGATCAGCGACCTCGAAAACCCCCGGGTACCCGATTTGAGCCAGTTCTGACACTTATTTACAGAGGCCTCCCAAAAGATGCATTTTTGGCATGCATTTTTGACTGCAGCGATGCAATTCCCGATTTGTAATAGGAACAAAAAGTATACTTTGGCAAGTTTATCTGAAACCGTGAAAGGAATGCAGTCGAAAACGTTCGACATTGCCACGTTTAACTATAAAAAAATAGAAGAACTGATTATGTAGTGATAATAATTATAAATGGGTCTTTTTATTATTAACAATATTAAAAATATGATTAAACGTTAATTTTATAATGTACTTGTTTCCTTGGATTTATTCTATTAACATTATTTTCCAATTTATGAATATTAAAAGAGAACACTTTTCCAAATTTGTTATGGGATTCTTAAAGCTCTGGCAACGTTGTACGAAAACCATAATGACCACACCCTCCGATTACATAATTGGTGATTTTTATCGACCAGGTTACTTCTTATTGGAAAGCGCGTGCGTATGTTTTTCCCTCTCACTTCGTCAATTGACTGATATTGATTTATCCAGTGGTGTTCGTATTGTCAGTTACCTTTGTAATTTCGGTTTTACTTGGTAAAATAGGTACCGTACGCCATTTGTACGTTTGACAGATATACGCCATGTTTTTCCTCGCCTCTTACCGACGCCCCGTAGCTACAGATAAACTTGCCAAACTATAGGTACATTTTTTACAAATAATATTCCGAAGCGAATGCAAAAAACCGCATTTCGATCCGTCTTTAGGGAAAAAATTCCGAACTTTGAGCCTTTTTTGTGCTTTATCCGCTCGACTAAGAGGGCTCAAAAATGGAAGAAGGCTCAGGATGTGGATTTTACTCCAGAGCACTAAGCCTAACGATCAAATGGGGAATGGGTAACAATACCAGCGTGTTTCAAACAGAACTGGCTGGTATCTCAATTGCCACAAAAGAACTAACCAGAAAAGGAATTTCTGGCAAAAACATAACAATCTGCACTGATAGTAGACAAGCTCTATTAGCCTTGAGCAGACAACGTGTTATATCGGGGATAGTACTAGAGTGCCACCAAGTGACTGGACTACAAATTCTAGGATTCAGTGAGACCTACGGCCTAACGACTTCGACAATTGCGGAACTAGCCAAACGTTACACCCATGCTCAATCCCTTAAGAGATGGGATGGAATCAAAGGATGCAGCTGGCACCGAAGAAATATTTGACGATGACCAGGAAAAACCTACGTTAACAGTAGGATTTCTGACTGGCCACTGTCAACTATACCACCTCCATACTATGGGGCTAATGGTTACACCTCAATGCAGGATGTGTGAACAGGAAGATGAAACTGTCAGGCATGTCTTATGCCAATGTCCGGAATTATCGTCTATAAGTAAGTGTGGGTTTGGTGAGTATTGGCCTACATCTGCCGATATAAAGGAGATGTCTTCTGTGACCTGTCACCTTCCTGGGAAGGACATGATGGACGATGACTCAGGAGGACAACTCCTCGGGAGAATGTACAATGAGTCACAGGTGGCCTAAGTGCTGTGAGCCTACTCTCACCACACTTGAATATCTAGGAATAATAGTTCAACAAAAACCTGCAACATAATTTTGTATACCCAGTAGATTGTCTTTAATATAGTTGCTGTTTGAAATTACCTATCAAGATAAAATTATTTGAATAAAAACACCATCAGTTTAAAATTCGCGCTCAACTGAAAGTGACATAACGAGTACGTTCAGAATTTATTGAAAACTGACAGTGTACTTGTCAGTCAGACGACGGGGTAAACGCTTCTAATAGTGCGTTTGTGAATTATTTTTAATTTTGGTCTTAAATTTGGCTAGTGGTAGAAAAAATTGTATAAAGTGAAGACATTTATAAGCCTTGCACCTTATTCCGCTTGGGGCAAAGCTCCACGTTGAATAATTTTGGTGCTTGGTCAATAATAATAGTCGATAATATTTATTACTCATTGACTTTAGCACAATAATTTAATTTCAAACAGTTTTAGTTGTGGGTAATATAAATTTGAACTGAAATACCGGTTTCAGACAGATTGTTCATTATTGCACAATTCACTCTCTTTTCCAGATGAATAGCAGTTATTCCACCGATAATTGTAACAATGGATCTTTTTGAAACTTTTGTCAATTTATGCATTCTTCCAGCAGCTCCACGCTTTGATCCATTATTCTCTTGTTTCAGTTGCCTGTACATATTTCTATCATTGTTTGCGTGAATCGCGACTAGAACAAACCAAATTTCTTTTTGTCTTCTATCTCAAATCCCTACTTACACTTGCTTCCGGCGTCGGTGATCAGCTTCAAAGTGCGAAATAGACCGACGTTAAATAACCGATTAAAAAAATCAAAGATTCCAATAGCAGTGCTGTGCGGATTAAGGATTTCAATTCAATCGAAATTTAGTTATCCCTGCAATTCTAAGAAGAGTTGCAGGGAAAACTGAATGGGATAGGATTAGAAATAACGTCATTAGAGAACTGAATAGGAACTGATAACTGGTAAAATAAAAAAGAGGCAACTTAGCTAGTATGGTCATATGGTAAGAATGGAACCAAATAGATTAACTAAGAAAATAATGGAGATTGGGAAACCGATCAAAAAACAAACGGGTAGGCCTAGAAGGAAATGGTTAGACCAAATATTAGAGATGGGTTAAGAAAGAAGAAAGAACAATAGCAAAAATAAAAAAACCTGCAAGAGACGGAAAGACATGGAAAAAATGGGTACATGGAAACCACATCCGACACCTGAAAGGGCAAAAGGACCTAGAAAAGAAGAAGATTCAATGAAAATATATATCTTCCCAAGATTTACCTATTTCTCGAAGAATGAATTGTAGTTGACGTCAATACCTCGTTGGTATAATTACAGATTGTTTGTTTTCTGTTAATAATATAAATGTTTATTGTTATTAGAATGGGTAAATAGTATTTATATATCAAATGATACGACACTGAGAATTCAGACCTGTGAAACTGTAAAACTTGCTAATTACCTGTGTAAGGATGTATTGTATACATACCCAATACTTCATTGTTTACATAGTACAAAATTATCCACCATCTTGTGAATATTATTCAACAAATGAATAAATTATCCTTAATTGGTCCACATTAAAATTTCTTTACAATATCTCCCACACTAAAATACAAAAGGTCATGACGTATTTAGTAAAAATCAAAACAAATAGATGCCAAAGAATGTAAATAAAACAGTTTTCTCACATTTACCATGGTGACTAAGGAAATTATTGAAACCCATACCATAACATATTTGATAGCAGAGCAGTAACAGCCGATAATAAAACTCGAGTTAATTATGGTTTATTGGTTGACAGTTCGCGGTTTACGTGTGAGGTAAGTGAGGTTAGGAAATAGTTCAGAAGTAGCAGTGGCGACGCTCGAAAACACGATTTTGAGGACAGATTTTGTGAATTTTCCAATAGTTTCCATGACATTTATTGAAAAATTGAGAATTATTAAGCGTTTTCGATTATTTACTTTTGGCTGCTAGTAACAGCTCATAGTGACTGAATTCCGTTCGTTTATTACCGGGCGTGACGCTTAGTCTTATCTTCCCCTTGCCCCTCAAGCACATTCCGAAAAGTATTAGCTTCATGCCACGGACATTAAATATTTGACGTTTGTCCGGTTTGACGTTTATTTAAAGGTTAAGATTGTGCCGATTACGATTTAATACGATTTAAATCTTACTAAAAATATCTAAATATGCGGAATTTTATTATCAAAAACATTATAATTGAAAACTGTTCTTCTAACAACACAAGAAATTCATTGGAATTGGCACATGTCAGGTGGTTTTGAGGATCCTAAAAAATCGTGTTCGATTTGCTCAAAAGTCGTGACGACTGAGGCGTCACGCACAAGTGCTTGAAGCCCAAATAAACGAAAGCAACAATAGAAACCTACAAATTGGCATCATGCTCATAAACATCCATTCATGTATTAATGAAACTTTGTATATTGTCTAAGATTAAATAAATCGCTTTTCATACATTCATCTAAATTATATAATAATCAAAAGATTTCAAATCATTGGATGATTATTACATTTCAATAATACGACATGGCAACAACTGTGGAATCAAGCGAAATAAAAAAATAAACATTGACATTGTTTATGCTGGCATGGGATAATTAACCCTGGAGTGGACGCGTGTTATTATTTCACAAGAAGGGGCGCGTTGGGTCCCACATACCCAAATACAAAAACCTAATATTTCTCAAAATCAAAGAAACTGTATCAAATGGTTTCAATGTAGTTAGGAAAGAACATAAAAAACTGAAAACAAAAAGATTTTGATTTAAAAAAAAATAACTAAGATAAGATTCACATAAACAATATATTTTGGTAAGGTTGCACTGAACACCCTGTAGAAATGTTATTCCGCAAATGTCATTGCACAAACTTGGCACACACATACAGTATGTTCTAAACAAATGAATTTTTGACAAATACGGCACTTGTATCGCGTTTTGCGATCTCTGCAGAATGCGCATCTGCCTCGTTTATTTCCCACTCCAGGGTTAATACGTCTGCTTACCTAAGACCCCCCTGTAATCAGTCAATAACACACAGTCGGTATCAATGTAATGACGTCTATTACGCACTGTAAAAAAAACGCACAGCTGAAAAAACATTCGATATGGCCACGTTTAACTATGAAAAGCTGAGGGCTGAGTATATGTATTGATTATAACTGAAAAATGGACTTTTGATTAACAATGATATATTAATAATGATTAAACGTTAGTTCTTTAATGTGCTTCTTCCATTGTTAATAGAGTAATAGAGAGTTTACCAAGCACCTCTAATTATGCAACTGTTATTTCTTATGCTTCTTATAAAAAATACAAGTACAAGTAGGTCGTAGGTAAAGTATAGTACGTAACTCGTGTTGTAAAGCATTTTACGCTCTCACGGAATTACTTTTCCATTCATGCGTAAAATGCTTCTTACCACACACGTTACGTAATATACTATTACTCTTCTAGTATATTCTTTGTCACAGCAACATCTAAGGACACAGTGTCTCGTAAGTGAAAGAGATGAACTACACCTACCCTGGGACGTTCAAAGTCAATATGGAGTGATTTTGGAATAGGGCAGTCATAAGCTATACTGCCGTCCAAAGCTAAACCCCCGTATTTGAAAAAAAAAATACGAAAAATGAGATATTGTGTCTGGTATAATAAAAATATTAAAATCTTGGATCTTTTCTATGCTAGAACCTCGTATTTTGCTCAAAAACGCTAAAAACGATCCTTTTTACCCGTATTTGCAAAAAATGCCTTAAATGCTAAGAAAAATTCACGTATTTTTGTTTTACTATAGGAAAAACACATACTTGCAATCAAATACGTAGATTTTCTTTAGTAAAACTCAAATACGGGTATTACGCGTAGCGTCTACAATATTTCGGGCGTGTTCATACGTGTTTCATTCTAATTGTCTTAGTATGCCGATAATATCTAGTCAGAAAGAAGGGTCAATGTTGAAAAAATGGAACTTGAAGATTTCCAACTGTGGAAAAATGTGCCTTCTGTAGCTAAAGTTGAAAAAGAAACTCCAAAACTGTACATTTCTAAAATTACTGAAAAGTTAATCAAACGTAATGAGTATGAGTTATATTTTGGAAGAAATAATAATGATAATTGGAGAAAACTCGATTTTTTGCAAGAAAAAATATATTTTGGACATTCCAGACCCATCACAACCTACTCTAACTAAATCACAACCCAACGAGTTTGGAAAAAGTAAAGTGGAAAACATCCTAAAAAATCTTGGTGATATAATACCAGAAAATAGAGAAAGTTTTGGCTGGGACTACCTGAAAAAAATGTTTTAATCTAGAACAATGTTGAGATGTTTCTATTTTAACTTGATTATTGGGTATTATTGCCGCATATTTGTGTATAATATTAAAATAAAACTGTATAGCTACTTTACTTTAATTGGATTGCAAAAAATTGGTTGTTTCCTTAGGAATAACCCGGCATTTCTACCTTTTCTCCTAGTACAAATCCTAATTAATATAGCTGCAATCACCGTTTTATCAAAATACCGGTATTGTCCCTAGTATAAGGCCTCATTTTTTATAACGATATTCACCGTATGGGTTTTTATTTTATGAAAGTGATAAAATATGAAGGTTTTCACATAAAAAAATGAATTTACTCGTCCATTTCTTCTACTGTAACACAGGTTATATAATTTGAAGCCATTAGGTGAAGCTATATCATACATTGAAGTTTAATTGTTATTTTGCGCCATTTTTATTGTTTTGCAAATACGGGGGTTTAGCTTTGTACGGCAGTATATTTTACCAATAAGATTTAATGGTTCGCTTGTGGGTAGGTCAAGACTAGAAATAATCTATGGCCTTCTTATTTTTTCGACTTCTTAATCTTGCTGGATACTGTCATTTGAACGCAAAAAGGTGCATATGAATTTTGCTCACAATTATGGATTTATTAAATTGTTTCACCTACGACCCCCCCCCGTAATAAGTCCCGTAATAAGTAAATCGCACGGCTTTCCTAGCAACATCTTAGCAACTGTCAATAGACGTCTCCATTTTATTCAAAATTTACTATTTGAAAACATTAGATATGGCCACGTTTAACTATGAAAAGACCAAAGGGCTCTATGTATATGTATTGATTATAATTGAAAAATGGACTTTCGATTATCAACAATATATATTAATAATGATTAAACGTTAGTTCTTTAAAGTGCTTCTTTCATTGGTAATAGAGTAATAGAGATGGAGTTTACCAAGCACCTCCTATAATGTAATTGTTGTTTCTTATGCTTCAACAAGCAAAGGAAGCGGTTTATGATTTGTGTTTAATAACTGTACTGTTACTACAAACAATTATTATAATAACTGATATTATGGAATTAAAAGTACAACTGTGTCGTAGGTAAAGTATAGTACGTAACTCGTGTTGTAAAGTATTTTGCGCACTCACGGAATTACTTTTCCGTTCGTGCGTAAAATTCTTCTCACCACACACGTTAATACTATTAAACTATGTCGTCAATTTCGAGTACGAATCTGTGATATCCGATTAACACCTGTTACTTATTAGGGGACTATTGCATTCCAATACTGTTGGTACTTGTTGAAATAAAGAAACGGATAAAAGCATTGGAGTCCAGCTTACACTTTCAGTATAACTCAAAATGTAACAAGAAAACTGATCATTTGTTTTGATACCTTAGCTAAATGAATTAATATGTAAGTTGTCACTTGTCGCTAGACTTATTTTACCAAACTTTCGTGAATGTATACAACATATTGTTAGTAAATAACAAAAATCTAGACTAATCTTCAAATACAATAAAAATCCTCCGGTTTTGCCAAATAAAACTCCACTTTCTCAAATCGCCGTTGTTCGTATAAAAGAACTGAGCCCATTATATCGGAGGAAATTCGCTGAAGTGTGGCCCGGAAATAGCAATCGCAAATCTGATCGCAAATTTAAATTCAAAATTGAATTTCGTGAAATACATGGGTAAAATGGTATATCGAAGAAATTGAGTGAGCTTTCAATGCTCCTAAGTTAATGAGATGTGTCCCAAACAGAAATTCGGATGTGCACTTGAATACCGTCACTAACTCTACCGTTCTTTTTTCATTTACTGCTTCAGGCCAGTTTCGGAGGTTAAGCTTATTGGGTAAAGTCGACACTAAATAGCCAGACGGTGTATTATTTTAACTTTTAAATTAGGCTCAGAAAGGAAGAGAAATAACAAAATCATATCACCATAAATGTGTGATCTCTGTGTGATGACTGATAAAGTTCTTTTCAGTATCTAAGAAACTGACTTGACTTGACTTATACTTGAGATGGAATAGAACCATAAAAGTTTCGGATTTATCGCCGCCATATACCTGTTGGAAAAGATGAAAAATAAAGTATTCATAATAAGAATGACCCAGAAATCTTATAGAGTTTCCAGGTAATGATGTATCAATCGCCAACAAAATAAAGACGGCCCTGTCACGGCTGATACTTTTATGGCTTTCTTGCTTATTATTATCCCCGGGATCGCCAAGTTGTACCACAAGATATCAGGTAGGTATAATCCTACCTTCGAGTTGTACCACCGAATTTTCTGGGAGGATTAACGATTTAAAAATGAAGTCTAATGACTAATGACCCTAAAATCTACAGTGACAGTCAAGCTGCCCTTAAAGCACTTCAGGGCTATAGGGTGACATCTCGGCTAGTATGGAAATGCGGCGAAGAACTTAAAAGACTGGCGACTCGTAACAGTGTAACACTGGAGTGGGTCCCAGGTCGCAAAGGAATCGCAGGCAATGAAAAAGCTGACGAACTCGCAAGAGTAGGATCGTCAACTCTGATGAACGGACCCGAACCTGCTGTGGGCATCCCCCGATGCTTAACGAGATCATGGTTGGAAGGTTGGGTGAAAGAACCCAGAACCCAGGCAAATACATGGGAAGAAATTCATGAAAGAACCATCAGAAAAAGTAGCGAAAGAACTGCTTTCAATAAGCAGGAACAAACTACGCACCAAAACGGGGCTACTTACGGGACACTTTCCCACAAAGGAGCACCTAAACAAAATAGGGCTGTATAACGGAGACCTTACATGCAGAAGATGCAAAAAGGATACCGAAACAACTCTGCATATACTATGCAACTGTGAGTCGCTGGACCACAGAAGGCAGAAACTGTATGGCAGAACCTAAATGACTCCAGAAGACTTCTACAACCAACCAGCAAAGAACCTGTATGAGCTAATACAGGGAACGGATTGGCTGAATAGGTTGTAGTCAGAACACTAGGAGTATCCACAATAAGCCTAGGAGGCTGAGGTGGTGCCGGCGAAGGGACAGCTCCTTTTAAAAAAAAATGACCTCAACAATTTCATATAAATTAGGTTTAAGATCAAAACATCCATATATAACAATTTCTACATACAAAAATAAAGATGAGGCCTTTCTCACTGATGTTTAAGATCAAAACATTCATATGTAAGTAAATAAAAACAAATATGCGCCTAAATACAATTTATTATTAGTGGTACTATTCCCTCAATAAATACGGCTTATGTGTAATGATCCACCTCGATGGTCAGTATAATCCCCAATAAAGGCGGAAATGAATTAACTCAGGTAGTCGTGGTACAACTCGGTAGTCCCCATTATCCCATCTCAGGTCAGGTCAGTTTCATAGATCGTGAAAAGAACTATACCTTATAGGACCTACCAAATTATTTTTTAAAGTATTACATATCTAAGTTTTCATTATTATTCATTTTACTCAATTATTATTATAAGGCTTCTTTCGTTATTTTGTTTTGGAAACTGTATTGTTTTTAGGTGAATAAGGTGTACGCCGTCTTTCCCAATCGCTTAAGCGGGGAATATCTAACAATATTTGTGAATACTACCATAAGATCGGCTGCATTACAAAACCTTCACAGGTCCGAATTAAAAAAAAATCAGCCAAGTGCGAGTCGGACTCGTGCATAAAACCTATAAAAACGGCAAAAAGATCATGTTTGTTGTTATAATAACTTACTAGTTATATTCCGAAATGCAGAGTAGGTGTGTAAATGTGGTAAAAAGCACCCAACGCTTTTACCACAATGACATCAATTTTCCCGTTTAATCATTTAATTTCCAATGGAGATTTATAAAACATACTTGTGCAAGCATTCGTCAGACGCTCGAGCCAGAACTGGAATATCTTCCAGGAGCCGGAGCCTCTTGACGTGTCTGCACTCTTCCCCTCTTCGCACGTAACCCAGACGCTTCATGCGCAGGAAAGCACTCCCCGCCTCAGCCTCGATCACATGGTGAAGAGGCCGAAGACCAAGGATCACTTCCATCGCAGCAGTTAGTGTAGTCTTCATGCAGCCAGTTGCACCCAAACTGACCACCCTTTGAAGGCGTGCCAGTTGCGATCTAGCTGTGACCAAGGTTACCCTCGGCCACCAGACCAGAGCCGCATATGTGAGCGTAGGCAGCATAATAACTCTATAGAACCATATGATCGTTTTGGGGGTCAGCCCCCAATGGCTCTTCTACAGGCCCAATACGTGTTTGTCACCTTGCTTAGGCGACTATCAAGATGAGCCTTCCATGTCAGTGATTTATCAAGGATCACTCCTAGATACTTCACCTGTTCAACCACCGGCAGTGGTACTCCATCAAGATTTAGACCCTCAGGTCTTATACCTCTATTTTTGGTGAAAGCAACTATCTCAGCCTTGGCAGGATTAACTGCAAGTCCGTGTCCGTTACACCACCCATCTACCCTATTCAGAGCCCTTTGCATGAGGTCCCTGAGAAAGGTAATGTGCCTTCCAACAACAAGGACAACGATATTATCATCGGCATACCCAATCGTTAGAAAGCCCTCACCGTTTAAAAGGGTTATTAGCTCGTCAATGACTAGGTTTCACAATGTGCGCGAAAGAACTCCCCCTTGCGGACATCCCCTAGCGACGATTACTTTTGCCACATGGTCTTTCCATGTGGCCTGTACTGTACGGTTGCACAGTGATCATTGGCTCTATTCCATGATTTGCCGCAGCCCTACACATGGATCCTACAGGGGTGCTGTCAAACGCCCCTTGTATATCCAAGAAAGCTCCCAGGGTTATCATGCCATTTTCCAGCGCCTTCTCCACCTGGGTTACCAGTTGGTGTAAGGCACTTTCAGTTGACTTGCCACACCTAAAAGCATGTTGGTTGTTGTGCAAAGGATACCTAAGCCCAACCTTTTCCTTTATGTACCGATCAGCCACCCTCTTCAGTGTTTTCAGCACAAATGATGTTAGGCTGATGGGTCTAAAGGATTTAGCCACCGTATATGTGGTACGACCCGGCTTGGGTATGAAGACTACTTTTACCTGCCTCCACTGTTCAGGGACATACCTGCGTGCCAAACAGGCCTGAAAGATATGCACCAGAATTGTGCCAACGGCCTCCCAGCCTTGTTGAAGCAAAGCCGGGAAGATTTGGTCTTTCCCCGGAGACTTGTATGGTCTGAATGACCGTTTAATTTGCATAATATGATAAGACAAGACTGGATAACGTCTGTCGGGTACTCTAGTAGAGGATTATAAAGATCCTGAAGCATTTCTTTGACCATAGTTAGTAGTGTCAACGAAAATTTTTAACAGCAAGTAACTTTGGAAAAAAAGCTGTAAATCTCGAATCCATAAATGTTACTTAGATTACTTTGGACTGCTTTATAGATAACAATTTTCATGGGAAGACTAAACAATTTCAAATACAGGCCTACAAAGTCCTCTACCAGAATTTGATTTATTTTTCATTAGAACGTTGCTGGTGGCGCGTATTTTGAAAAGAGGATGAATGGAATACTGATCCCTTTCTTGCATTATTATTTCGCAGCTTTTGTTGGAATTTATGAATGTTTTATTGAAAAGGAATGGCTATGATATTCAAATTGGACTTGATTAGTGTCTGGGATTCGTTTGATTAGGTTTATAATTATACTTTCCATAGCTCTGTGTTAATTGTTCGGAAGCAACTCGGCGGATAAATAGAGAGGCGATGAATTATTATCGCCGAGCTGACATTCCGAATACATGTCTGAGTAATAAAAGGGCTTGTCAATAGTTGAGCGTTGTTTATTCCAACCGATAGAGCTCGGAGGGGTAATTTAATTTTGGGGTTGTGAAATCTATCAAATATCAGGTGAATGCAATGAGAAGCTTCACGAATTTATCTAAAGAATTTCTAAATTTATACGGGATATTAATTGTATTACTTTTCATATGCAGGATGGATTCTCAATTCGTATAATCTTTTTTGATAAAATTGGAATCGAAAAAAAAGTAACATGCTGAGAAAAGACAACAAAGTGTTTCTAATATGGATGCCGGCACATGAGGGGACTGCAGGGAATGAAATGGCAGACCAGCTAGCTAAAGATGGCTCCTGAACCATTTTGTGGAATAACAAAGGATTACATAAGAGGGAAAGTCGGGAACTGGCTAGTTAAGGAACACCAACTCAAATGGAGGCTGACACAAGGACTCTTTTTTCTCTTATTTTTTGGGAATCAAACCACATTATTATTTTTTATTTTTCATTTCGACGTTTCGGTAGCGTTCCAGCTACCGTTGTCAAGATTAACTAGTAATAATAGTTATTTACGCAATTAGTGGGATATGGACATTATCAACGCACGCATGTGAAGTTTGCACGACGAGACCGTAGGCCGAGTCGTGTAATCACATAAGTGCGTTAATAATTCCTATCAACACGTTTACAACTGTTTATTAAGTATTATTAATAGTACCTGTATCATAAAATTGAAAAAAAACTCAATCCAACGTATTTTTAATAATATTGACTACCAACATAAGGTCAAAGATTACAGAATAAAATATAAGATGTTTCACTCTAGGGCGGTTTGATTCAAGTTGCTGTCCCAAACAGACGCCGCTCTCATAAATTATGTTTACGATTCGCTTTTGTTGTCAATATCGAGACCGATAGATTTAGAACAGTTTGAAGAGCTTACTTTATTTTAAGCTATACAGGGGTAATTAGAGAAGTATATATATATATATATACAGGGTGTTTCATTGGGAAATGGGAATACGGTAAGGGTAGGTAGAGGTCGCCTAGGTGGTTCTAAAAAACCCCCATATGATGGGTCTAGCGCTCTTTATAACCGAGATACAGGGTGTTTTATGTATTTTGACTATTTCTTTGATGGTTGTTTGTCTACGGATTTTGTAATGGTAATGGAAAAGCTGCCCAAAGAGAATATGAGCGGCGATTTCCTGGCCGGCGGTTACCAAATGACAAGACTTTTTCCAATGTGTTTAGTTACCTCAGAGAACACGGTAAATTTCCAACAGTGGCAGAAAATGAACATCATGAAAGACGACATATCGGTTTGGAACAAAATATTCTAGACATTGTGCAAAACGACCCAAAAATCAGCACAAGAAGAATCAGTCATGCCACTAATGTTCCTCATTCTACTGTGTGGCGAAGATTAAAAAAAAAATAATCTCTATCCGTACCACGTACAGGAAGTTCAGAGGCTTCAAGTTGGAGATGAAGTCCCGAGATTGGTTTTTAGTAGGTGGATATTACAAAATAACAGAATATTGCACAGGTGCTTATTTACCGATGAAGCTCAGTTTACCAGGGACGGTATTAATAATTCAAGAAATGCTCATGTTTGGGCCCAACAAAATCCGTTTGCTATAAAACAAACACATTCACAAATAAGATTCTCGTTTAATGTATGGTGTGGTGTTATTAACAACCGGCTAATTGGTCCCTATTTTCTCCCACATTTACTAACTGGTGAAGTATATTTAGAATTTCTGCAAAATATTTTACCCATATTGCTAGACAATGCAGATGTTAATGTTGGGGGTATGTACTTCCAACATGATGGTGCTTCACCTCATTTCAGAGCAATAGTGAGAGACTTTTTAAACGACAACTTCCCAAATAATTGGATAGGCAGGGGAGGACCTCATAACTGGCCTGCAAGGGGACCCGACTTTAACCCAATCGACTATCATGTTTGGGGTTACTTAAAATCCAAAGTCTATTCAACTGAAATAAATACAAGAGAATACCTTTTACAGAGAATCCAGGACGCATGCGAGGAATTGAAAAATGATCAAGCTATGATTAGGAAATCTATTAGACATCTTACTAAAAGAGCACAGAAATGTATTGAGCAAAATGGTGGCCACTTTGAGCATCTGTTAAAATAAAGTTATACTTTTCCGGGTTGTAATTTTTTCGCATTTTATTATTTGTTCAAAGTGCAGCATAATGGACAAATACAATTATCATAACTGTATTACACATACGGGGTGTTTGTAAGTTAGTTATTGAAATTAGCATTTTGTCTTAAAATGTATAGGCCTGTCGACTTATTTTACATTGGTTGTGATCCAAAATTTAGGAGATTATGAAATGGTTAGGGATTTTATTGATTGAAAGTAAAAGATTATTATTTAGAGAAGAAAAAGTATTTTTTTTTTAAATTTTGTACCACCGTTACATCGAAAAAATAATTTTGACTCAAATTAACAAGTACGAAAATTGTATGCGGAAGCACAAAACACATTTGCTTTGACATAATTTTTTCTGCTCTTTCCAAATCTGCAAACGAATTTTCAAAATTTTAATATACAGGGTGTTGTTTTAAACTGATTCAATTTCTTTCATTTTTTTCTAGTCCGTACCTGGATTATGAATTATAATTTATTTGGTATTCGGTACAATACAGGATGAAGAGTTTATGCTGTGAATATGAAAAATATATTTTAAGCTATACAGGGGTAATTAAAGAAATATATATTTAAATTAATATGATTATTTATTACAAAGGTTCATTTTTAAATGTTAATAATTTCGAAAAATGTTCGGGATATGAATTTGAAAGGGTAAGTAAAAAATAAACTTGAATTTTTAAAATAAATCAATTCACAGTTTTTATCCAGCATCTTGGGAATTTTGTGATACTTATTGATAATCTATCAGAATTTATCACAAATTAAATTAAATATACTCATTAGCCACCAGAATAATAGGGCTGCTAAATCTTAAATTTTGATCTTCAAATAACGCATATTTTTTGGATTGACAAGTTTAAAACAGTACAAAGAGAAGCAGCTGCAGGACTTTATTAAAAAAAATTATAAATGTTATGAAATACTAAGTTTGGAGTTTGGTTTATGAGTTAAATTTAATCTATTGTCTTTCAAATCTTTTATTATACATTTGAGAGTAAAATATATACAGACTCTGGTGTAGAGACTTGCATAATATTTGGAAGGAAATTGATTACATGGATGATGAAAAGAAAATTCAGTAAATTCGTTCAAAAGGGACTGACCAATTCCCCTTTGGTTAGCTATAGAATTGAATGTTTCGATAAATATATTTTCCATCGCAATAACGTTCTCAACAATGTCCCTTGATGGTACACATAAGCCAATAAATTCAACCATCTTCGTCGTGTAAGCTTTTAGTTTACAGAAAAAACGTTCATTCCATCTACTGAATTGGATAAACAAGCTTTTGACTTCCGTATTTGATAATAACTAATTTAATACCCACCTCTCAAGGTCTTTGGGAAAACGATAAAAGGATATTTCTGGTTTCCCCACCTTGCTGGAACAACCCATCACAGCACAACACACGGGCATTTCAAAACCACTTTTATAATATTATAGATACTTTTGGAAGACAGGAGACTGAATGAAATAAACAAAATTCTTTGGCCCTTAATCCTTAAGTACTAACACACTTAAACACACTGTCTCAGAGACAGTCAGTATCGAAAGGTTGAGTATAAAATATCTTCCCACTCCCGCGCTCCAAACGTTGGCCAGTAACGTAATTTCAGTACACATCAGCTAAGATTTCCAAAAAAATGCGAACAAGCCCAACTTTATGCTTTATATTTTTCTCATTAGTCTGTTAATTTTTTGTGTTCTCTTGCTTAATGTACTTGTTTATATAATATCCTTATTATAAAAATAAATCCGTAATTTTGTATTAGCAAATATTACAAAATATTTCGTGTTTAAGCTTTGCTATTAAAGAGAAAAATATTAATATGATTTTTTGCTCATTCCAACAATTAATTAATAAATTTAAAAAATCTATACAACATAAATATAAAACACGAGCAACCAATTATAAACACCGTCTAAAATAATAGCGCTCAACGGGCGATGTCCCGTAGAAGATGCCAAATTGAATGCAAGTAAGGACGTAGCGACGTACCTTACCATCCAAGTCACCAGACAGTCACCAGCAGCATCGGTGTTTTACGCGATAAATTCGATCAAGTGAAACATCTCATATTTTATTCTGTAATCTTTGATAAGGTACTGTGTATCATATTTTGTGCTCCTAGCAACAAAGACAATCAAAGCTGTGGAAATAAAATAAATTAGTTATGTCAGCAAATTGTCAAAGTTGAATGAACAGAAATCTCTAAGAATTAGTTCAAGCGAAGCGAAATTGAGAATGCAGCTTCCAGTGCTATTTAAAATAATTAATTCTGGTATTAGAATCTTTCAGATTCTTATTATCGCACTAGTGCGGTAATGTAATTAAAAAAGCACTAGTGCGGTAATATACGTATATTACCGATACGTCATTATGACACTTAAAATAGTGTCAAATCGTACCCGTTACATGACAGTTGTAGATAATAGTATATTACGTAACGTGTGCGGAAAGTGACATTTTTCACACGAGTGGGAAGTATTGTCTCACGAGCGCAGCCGAGTGAGACAATCCCACGAGTGTGAAAAATCACTTTCGCACAAGTTATGTACACTATTTTTCCTACGACCACGCGATATACTTTTACCAAATTAGGCATGTATAATCTTGCTTTTTTATGTAGATGTGAGAGGTTTTACATATGTGTATTTGTAAATACTTTATATGGTTTTGATTACTTACCTTTGAAATTGGCCCAGAAAATTGTGATTTTTATGTTTTAATAACATGAAAGTCCAATAAATGTCGATATAAACACATTTTATTTTGGAGAATAAATAAACTGTTGTGTATATTTCCTTAGCGCTTATTAGAATCTTGGACAAGAACCTTAAGCTACAACAGTGGGATGGCCGAGCGGTCTAGGCATCCGTTGGCTCGATTTTTGACAAGCAGTAGGGTGGTTCGAGTCCGGGCTCGGTATTTTTTTTTTAATTTTAAATGAAATAAATAGATTATATTATATTATTATATGGACAAATCAACTTAGGAAATAAGCATTTCACATATACATATTAATTTGCGGAGTAAAAAGACTAGCATTTCAACATTCAATTTGACAGCTTTTTTATCCGCACACGTACGGATAAGATTTTTTTCCGTACGCGTATGAATAAAGGTCACTTTCCATAGAACTAGTCAGTGCGATATATGTCACTTTCCTATGTGGTCGTAGGAAAAATTATTTTTGGTCCCTATCTGACACAACGAAAAAATATGACGACCGGACAATCAATAATATTTTGAAGTTTAAGACTACAAAACTTTGTTGTCAAATTTTATTAAGGCCAATTCATAGTGGATCACATATCTGGAAAAATGCGAAAAGAAATATTTTATTTTATGACATTCTAACGATATGATAGTCTACTTCATACGGAATCCAGTTAAGTGCACGTTCCAGGAACGGTTTTTATTGGGATAGCGCTTTTTTCCGCTTATTTTGGAAACGTTGTTAATAAAACGCGAAACAAATGAATATTCTGCTAAATATTTCAAACGTCTACCTGTTGTCGTTATTAATATCAAGCAGAATAATTATTTAAAAATAAAATTAACAATAAAAAAAAACTCCTTCATGGGGAATCGAACCCGGGTCTACCGCGTGAGAGTCTGGCTTGCTTACTACTCCACCACCGAGGAATATGCAAATTGTTTATCTATAACACGTCAGATGTATCACATAATTTTTGCTTAAAAGGAACTATAGTTCCTTCCGTTTGTCCCGCGACACGTTCCACCTTTTTTATGCTAATTTATTACTTATTATATTGTTCTGCTCGGCTCTGTTCATTAAAAAAATATAAATCTTCTTATTTTTTTGTTCCTTTTGTGTAATGAATGAAGTAATATATTATTCATGACCACTTAAATGTATGTAGGTCTAAGACGTCGGTAAGTAATTTACTTACCGACGTCAGAAGGGTAAGTAAATCACTTACCGACGTCAGAAGGGTAAGTAAATCACTTACCGACGTGTTGGACTTAAAAACCAGTAATGTCGGATAGTCAAGCAGCCATTAAGGCACTGAGCTCCTGTGTAATCAGTTCCAAAATGGTGTGGGAATGCCTAGACAAACTCAATGAACTAGGCGAGAACAACATAGTCACCTTACTATGGATTCCAGGAAACACTGGAATAGAAGGAAATGAAATAGCAGATGAACTAGCAAAGAGGGGGACTGAAATACCTTCCTGGGGGCCCGAACCCTTTTGCGGAATCAGCCCCAATGTAATATTGGAAGAAATAAGTAAAGCCAAGAAAAAGAGGAGATCTGACCATTGTAAAGATCTAGTAGGGCTTATACAATCAAAGACTCTTCTGGGTGACTACAACCTGTTGAGATCAAAAGAATGCATAAGTCAAAGTAAAACTGCGCTAAGAGTTTTGACAGGGATCCTAACGGGACATTATCGCCTGAATGGGCACCTGAAAAAGCTCAAAATAGTGGAGGAAGAAGAATGCAGATTTTGTGGAATGGAAGAAGAAACCTCCATCCACATACTTTCCAACTGCACAGCACTCCAGAATCCTAGAGCACAGCACCTGGGAGATTACTGGATAGAAGAGGAACATTTGCCTAAGTTGAAGCCTGCAGACATCTTAAAATTCCTCCGGGAAATAGGACTAAAGGAACTACTAGTTTCTGAGACTCTCCTCAGAAACTGAGTAGAAGTAAGGGGACACAATAGATCTTTTAGGTCTCAGTGAATGTCACCCCAAAAATCACACATACACATACATAGAAACCAGTAAACCCAACCTACCGTCCTGACAACCGATGCTGTAAATAAACAAAAAAGATCGATCGCGCAAAAAAAGCTTTTATGAATTCTACTTTATATTTGTTTTTAATAGTTACAATTAAGTGATTGCAGATAAAATGTTGTATGTATTACGAGCAAAAACGTGACATTATTGCTTCCGAGTAATTACCGCGCTCCGCTTCGCGTCGCGCGGTTACCATTACTCTCAAGAAATAATGTATCACTTTTCGCTCTTAAAACATAAATAACTATTATGTTGGTTTAATTGCATTGTCAATTGTTTATATTTCGTTTCGTCCGTTTTTCCTAATAAAAATATAAATTTTTATGTAGCTACATAAATTATTTTGAAAATCTTCCATTTCGTTGTTTGTTTTCGTGTTTTTGTGTTTTTCGGTATACATATAATCTGACCATATACCACCCGAGGTATATATTTTATTTTGAATATAGATTGATTGACGTTTTTGTGTAAAATTTTTGTAAAATTGCGAGAGACAAAAATTCTTCAAAAAATATTCACTTCTTGTGATATAACTAGTAAAAATACCTAAAGCCTATTGGAAACTTAATGGATATCAATTCATGCCTACCCTGTATACAAATTTCTTAAACAAAACTAGCTTTGTTTTGTTGAAATTAAAATATTTACACAATTGAAAAATAATATTATTTCCATACCGAAGAAACCATTCATGAAATCATGGTTAAAACGCAAATAGCGTCCTGTTTTTTGTTATTTATTTTCTGTTTGTTTCTCAAACAACCAACCATACAATCAGAGTAGGTACTCCAGAAAGTTCTTGATAAAATCTATTAAATCGTTCATAAATGCGGCTAGAAGCGCTGTGAATGACCACTTATCTCTAGTGGCGACCTCTTCAGCCTTTTGTCTTCATACAGCTGCCGAGCAATTATAACATAACCAGGAGGCTTTAGAGACTTCTAATGAGATGAACTCCGCAAGAAAAGTACGTTATAAACAATGTAACAGAAGTAGTTGATTATAACTGCGCTCGTAACGGTTTGAATATATTGCGGTAGTACTTCAAAATATTTTTTTTGTTAATGTCAGTTGCTAAGGGCGGTTTTCAGTTTATTCAATAATTAACCAGCTAATACTAGCTACAGTTATTAACATATTCCGGAATATATGTATATTAACAATTTATGTAAATTCAAAATTAATAACAACCCTATTAGGGAAGGCAATATAAGCAAACAAAGTTTAATATTATCGTAACGTCGGCGTCGGCTGACAAAATTCACCTATTTGCTATAGCAACAATAGCCAGCTGTTACTACCTTGATCCTGGAATAAATAGGGCCACATCCTTCCTGAGAGTTTCCCTCTAACTTCCGGTTTTAACCCACTGCCAACTGCGTTCCCTTATCTGGACTTGATTTACGTCTGTAACAGTTGGATATACCTGCGTAATCTAGGAATAATGGATCCTATATATGGAGGTTAATGAAATATACACATTTTTTAAAAATAAATATCCACAATACATTGTACTAATTTGTATTTTTCTCTCTGTATACAGGTTGTCCCAGGAGTTCGTACCAAAAACTAAAGTTGGGAATGAAAAATGGTTTTTTATTTACAATTATCAAATGGCTGATTGGAAATTGGCAATATTTTAACCGTTAATAAACACCATAATCGCACACTTTTTGGCGTGATATACAAGTCTACAACATATTTGTGAACTCAGGTACCGACTAAGTTAAATAGTGGATGCGCCATTTTTTGTAAATAAAACTTTTTTCAGTTATAAATGCAATAATTGGCTTCTGTGAACATTTTTAGAGATATCAGTCCTCTTGTGACATCTCGATAACATTAACGGTTTAAGAGATACGGGCAATTTTATGTCGCACTGCAAACCTATTGGCGCATTCACACTTATTTTGAATGTACGATTACAGGAGTCATCCTTGTTACCTAATATTTATTTAAAATAATAAGGCAAGATAAATTGCAACGGCGACTCAATGTGGAGAGCACCTCAGGTGTGAATTCGGAGAACAAACTAATATCAATTCAGGGAGTAGTCTTACCGGTTCGCGGGTAATCCAACTTTATTTAAGTTATTGAAGTTATATTGAAGTTAATGAGATAATAAATGAAGTTAAGAAAACAAATGAATTTAATAAGTTAATAAATCAAGTTAAATGTAATTAAAGTTAATCAACAAAGGTAAGTGGGCGCCACCCTGAATAATATTAGTCGACTTGTTTTTCACCTCACCAATCTCTATCAACAAACCTGGAAATGTTGGAAGGGAAGGAATATGAACAGCGTTGTTAAATTTACAAGTTGTATAATGATAAAAAGATATCACAGTAAAATATAAAAAAAATGATGGTTTTGTGTGTTGAAGCACGTTGGTTTTAAAATGGTTCACTTGTTTACTTCCCTTAATTTTCCACGTGTCTGAGATGAAAACTACTTCGGAATTGGCAGGTACAGGTCTCAGGTACAAAGTTCAGGTACAAAGTCTCAGGTATGTCTCAGGTACTAAGTAAGTTACTAAGTTTCAGGTACCAAGTCGTAGGTAAAAAGTCGCAGGTACCTAGTGCATTCACATTGAATGCACTTTAGGAAAGATACATTTTTAAAGAAAAGATAAATTTTAAAACTCAACTCGACTGCTTCATGGTTCACAGGAGAAAGAAAGCTTATTCTCACTACTCGCTATTAAATTGTTTAACTATGCGATGAGCAATCGACATACGTTGTATATTCCTCTCCTGTTCACATGCTCCGCTTCGAGAAAGAATTTACGTATTCATAGTGTGTTCTTAATTTCTTTCTCTGTATAGGAGAGAAGAATTGAAATATTTGACCGATATCAGTGTATACTGAACCTCACCAACGTAGATTATTCGTCGCACATTAAATGTAAAAATTTTGCCTTTTAGCGATGATCGGTGCTACAGGTTTTCGACGAGAATCACATGTTGATAAGGAAAAAGGACTGGCTACTCGCCGTCCGGTAGATATTTAAATATTCCAATGATAGTGGTCAAATATAACGTTACATCCTGTATTATTAGCAAATTATTAATAATTTCGTGAAATTTTTTAAGACCGTTTTAACTTTTTTGATGTCGTTAATTACTTGGCTACTCGTTTTTTCTAATCTGCTAATGTAATGTAGTTATTCATTTTTCAGGATTTTGTTGATATTTTTACTTTTATTAAAGTAATGTTCGTTTTCAATAAAGTTCTCCATAGTTAAACAAAGTAAAATTTTATATTTATAAATGTAGACTGCACCAATTTACTAATAATTTGCTAATAATACAGGATGCTTCCTGTAATCGTACATTCAAAATAAATGTGAATGCACCAATAGGTGTGCAGTGCGACATAAAATTGCCCGTATCTCTTAAACCGTTAATGTTATCGAGATGTACCAAGAGGACTTGATATCTTTAAAAATGTTCACAAAAGCCAATTATTGCATTTATAACCGAAAAAAGTTTTACTTACAAAAAAATGGCGCATCCACCATTTAACTTAGTCGGTACCCGAGTTCACAAGTATGTTGTAGACTTGTATATCACACCAAAAAATGTGCAATTATTGTGTTTATCAACGGTTGAAATATTACCAATTTCCAATCAGCCATTTGATGAACCATTTTTCATTCCCAACTTTAGAGCCCTATAGTTCGTTAACGAAGGGCGTAAAGAGAAAAATTTTATATGAAATACCATAATTATTCTTAGCCTTTCTATCACCTCACAAGTTTTTGGTACGAACTCCTGGGACACCCTGTATATAGGGTGGTTTATTAAAAAGTGTTCATGTATTAAAGGTAGAATCTAGACATGCGGTAACGTATCAGAATGGCGAGCAGAAGAAATGCCGTGTGTAATACTACACGAATCATTTGGAGCCACTTATTGAAACAATATTCAAGTTGAGCGCCAATGAAACACTAGTTGCTCAATTTTGCAAATGAAATTATGATGTTGAATGACGTAAAAAATTGAAAGTGAATAATGCAGCCTCTTGCCTAACTAACCAATTAAATTTGGAGGTGAACTAAGCCAGTTCGCAGGGCTTTGTTACCTTATTAATCTTAAGAAAAACAAATTTTGGCATAACTAGAAGAACAGAAAAAACTATTTTAGGGCGCCACTAATTTTCTTTCCTAAAAGAAAATTAGAAAGAAAATCAAATCTAAAGGTCAGCTAACTTTTAATCTGTTTGAAAAAAAGAACTTAAAGTTTCTGTATAAACTAACAGAGTAAAAAAATGTATATAATTACGGTTTTTAAATTTACATAAAAAGGCTTAGTGGCAAATAAAAAAATACTCATCAAAAGTACAAATTGTTTGAAGATGAAGATGACGTTGATAATGAGGATGATGTTGATGATGAAGATGGTGTTGATGATGAAGATGTCGATGTAGGTACTACGGATTGTCTACAGGAATCGGTATTTAGGGAGCTTCCTGTTAATCAGGAACTGTTTGTCCCACAGGTACTTGTCTGTCACACAGGAACTTGTGACCCAGAAACAGTCAGACTTTCCAGGAACTGTTATTCTCAGGAGCTTGTATAGGAACTCCAAAACTGTGCTCCAAGAAACTGTGCAGTAATCCAGATTCTTGAGGTAAAACGGCATCTTTTGTTTTCGAACAGGAAAAAAAAATTTAATCAATGTATTACTGCACAGTTCCACTTATGCTGCTTTGTCGACAGATGATGAGAGAAGACCTGCCGGAACCTTTCTCATTCTTATTTAAAGACAGTTCAAAATTTTAAATTTCGCGGTAAAATACATCTAAAATATTGATTTTTGGTCCACTAATTTATTCCACCACAAATCACAAAAGTGAAACAATATTAAATATTTGAATGAAATATTTTTAGGAAATATATTCCACCAAAAATCAAAATATTGAAGAAATTTAATGATAAATATAAAAGATGAAAGGCTGAACGCAAAGTTCACGTTTCATTATGACTCCCTCATAACTCAAAAACTATTTTACATAAAAATTAAAAACTTTGCTCGTATATTGAGACTTGCGAGATAGATATGTTATCCAAATTTCATGAACACACCTCAAACAATTGCACCACTTTCCCACCAAGATCATAGTCTCACAGTTTCTGAAAGCTACTCATCTCTACCATAAAATCTAATTTGAGATTGGTAATAATTGTTATTCAACTCATGTAAACATTTGTAACTATTATTTTTTGTGCCAATGACCAGCGCTGTCGAGGCACGCTAAGCTAAAATGAATAAGTAGGTATATTTTGATTTTACTTTATTTACAGCTTCCTGTAACTAAATGGTCATTTTGTTAAAGCGTGTTATCAATGCCCATTTATTTATTTATGATATGATAACTACTAAGCCGTCAGGTTTTTTGTCAAATATAATTTCAGTTTGTGGATAGATATGGGGATGTCACTATTATCGCATATTTAACGTTTTCTTTACTGAGATTGATGTACTTGTGCGATATTAATTATTCTTCCCGTTCAGGAGTAAAGCTGAGTGAGTGAGTGAGTCGACAGCGAGCAGCCGAGTAGGAAGGACGTGTCTTGAATACTCAGAAGCAAGCGAAGCAGATTTTGAGAAAGCGATCGGACGGAGGTTGATTTTTATCAGCCGAACCGGCGAAAGCTAATCAGAAGACGGAAAACCGTTTTAAACGCAAATAGTGTTTCTTAACACTTTTTATTTTCTATTTAGGAAAGTCTTGAAAAATATTTTTATTTTTTAAGTCCGGATTTGATAGATGTTTTCTATGTTTTAGGACCTGTGGAGGACAGGAACTATTAAGATGCTACCCAAAAAGAAAAACGACAGCCGTGCTAGCAGCCAAGCTAGCAACAGGACAAGGGGGACAATGGAAACAACATCGGACTCGGACAGCGAGGACAACGAGGCAACAAGAGCCATGAAGATGGCAGAGAAGGTGGTGCGAGAATGCACAAAGAAAGAGGAAGAAGTCACGAAAATGCTGAAGGACATGGAACTAAGGAAAATACTCCTAGACGAAAGGGACCAAGCCAAAAAAGAAGCAGCAGAAGAGATGAAGAAAACCATCCAGCGCATGGAAGAGGAGATGACAGGCCTAAGAAAAGCCATGGAGAACATGGCAAAGGCGATGCAAGAGGAAAAGAGAAGCCGAAGCCGCTCAGAAAGCGTCTGCAGAAAGACGCAGAGGACAGAATCCCCAAGAAAAGATGAAGACAGTGAAGAAGAGGAGATGGATTTCACGGAAGTGATATCCATCAGGGTAATACAAGAAAAAGAAGCCGAAGGAAAGCCAACGAATAAGCGATGATGGACGAGGCCATCCGCGAAAACAAGAAGACAACGACGATGCACCACTGGGGCTCCGTAAGAAAAAAAATCGACAAGACGAAACATAAAGACGAGGTTCATAACAATCCGGGAAAAACTCGGAATGAAAATACCCTGCGACGGACCAGAGGACTACAGGAACCTCACAAGGTACCCGAGAGAAGAGAGAAAAGAAGTGGAGTGGTATACGTATATGCCACAAGAAGACAGGATGGCAAGGATCGTCATCCGAGGACTAACGCACTGCGAGGACACCAAAGAAATCAAGGAAAAAATCGAGAGACAAGGGGTAAGTATAAAACGACTAACCCAATTACATTCCAGATTCGGAGAGAGAAGACCGCTACCCATCTACCTGGTGGAGCTGAAGCCTGAAAAAAAAGAAAAAATCCGGAAAATCCAACACATCCAGAACGTGAGGATCAGGTGGGAAGAACAAAGAAGAGGAAAAGGGCCGACGCAGTGCTATAACTGCCAAGGCTTCCACCACGTAAAGTGCGGAGGA
Source organism: Galerucella calmariensis (assembly GCA_910591675.1). Taxonomy (NCBI): domain Eukaryota; kingdom Metazoa; phylum Arthropoda; class Insecta; order Coleoptera; family Chrysomelidae; genus Galerucella; species Galerucella calmariensis. Next base: position 114,547 of record CAJUYG010001157.1, read on the forward strand.
CCACACCGATCCAACGACTGCCCACGACCGAAGACCAAGCCGGCCACTTGCGCAAACTGCCAGGGAGAACACCCGGCAAACTACAAAGGATGCCCAAAAGCCCCAAACAACCAAAAGACAAGGACAACAGCAACAGCAGTAAAGAAGACAGGAGACAGCTACGCCCAAGCCGCAGCTAACAAGAAAACAACGACGACAACAACAAAACAACAGATACTCGAACAGGTGACAAAGCTATTAGCTCAGCTAATAGCTTAAAGTCGCTTGTAAGAGATCGGAAGAAAAGAAGACAAACTCTATAAGGGTGTTTTCAGCCGAAATTGCCGGCTGAGGACGCACTTTGTAGAGGCAGCGCAAACACACACAACGGAAGACACACACACAACGAAAGACCGCCGAAGAAGAAACCACTGAGGCTACTGCTACTGCTGCTACTGATAAGGCGCAAATCGCCGAATCCGGTCTATAAGGGATATTGTCCTTTCAAATTGCAAACTAAAATTCAGATATAAAAACTTCTTTCAACTTTGAATTGTAATTCAACATTCTTCGTGGCATATAGCCAGGAGAGTAGCTCTTATTAAATGTTCCTTGATTTCAAAAGACTTTGTAAGGTGTTTTAATACTATTACCTTTGACAATTATTTTGATGTTAACGACCAAAAATTGTCATTTTTATCACTGACTTACCTATGGATCAAAACTCTCACTCAGTTCCAGATGACCTGGAAAGTTAAAATTTGGCATCCAGATAGGTAGTTGGGTAATTGCAAAGAAATAATTCATAAGTGATTAGATATTTATCATTTTATAATAATATGTCAAGTACCAATAGATCGAAAAAGCGAAGGTTCAAAAGAAATTGACCTGAACCAGGAAAATTTGCTGTTTTGAAGATCAAGTGCAGCAGTTATTAATCACTTGTATTCAGACATTAATGGTTCTTGCAAAACTTCACCCGGACAAACATACATTGCGAATTAAAAGCATGTAAAAAGACCTTTCAAACTAATTGTCACAGGACACCCTCCCTCTTATTTACATGACGTCGTAACTGCACCACTATGAGTGATTTGTCATATTGTGCGTGCAATTGTTCCATACCTACCACATTTTACAATTGCAATGATGTCAATAGCGCAGTTGATATATTTTACCATATTTGAAATGACATTTTTGATAAAACAGTTCCACCAAAAATTATAACTAATAGGAGCTATCCTCTTCGGTTTGACAAACGTCGAATCAACCTTGTTTCAGCAAAATCTAAGGCTTGAAAAAAATACCGCAAAGGTCGTTCTGACATCGATTATTTATCATTTAGAAATATTAGGTCAACTACTAAAGCAAAATCCAAGAAAGCTTATAAAAATTTTACCGAAAATCTTGAATCTGACATAAAAACAATCCCAATCGGTTTTGGTCGTTTGTTAATTCCGCAAAGATTGGTTCCTCTATTCCTGCTCAAATGGTATATGAAAATTTTGAATATAATGGCCCACAGGAGCTGGTTGATGGATTCGCTTCATTTTTCTCTAATAATTTCACTCCGTCGGGCACCTTCTCTCATCACGACAGTCAGAATATTTTAAGTATCAGAGAATTTTCTGAAAACGAAATTTTAGTGGCTGCTAAGAAACTTAAGCCCAAACAGACAAATGGACCCGATTTAATACCGGCCTTCTTAGTCAAGGACTGTGCGTATACTTTGTGCAAACCCCTCTATAGAATTTTTAATCTCATTCTCAATCTTAGGAAGTTTCCCGATTGTTGAAATGTTTCTAGGATTTGCCCCATATTTGCAGAAGGCTTAAAGAATGACATAAGTAATTATCGTCCAGTACCTATTCTAAACAATTTCGCCAAAGTGTTCGAAATAGTCGTCCATAATCACCTTGCGTCTCATGTCAGTAATATCATCATCATACCTAAACTACATGGTTTCATATCTGGTAGGTCCACAGTTACGAATCTTTTTTTTTGTAACTCAATTCATTTGTGAAGTGCTGGAGAAGAAAAGTTGATATTATCTACAATGACTTTTCTAAAGCTTTTGACAAAATTGACCATGGCCTACTTTTACATAAACTTAATTTATTTGGTGTAGATGACATGTTAATTGCTATAAGTACTTAGTTCTTATCTTAATGATCGCACTCAATATGTTCAAACTTTAGGATAAAAATCTCAACCTTTTCTTCAAACTTCAGGTGTCCCACAGGGCTCTATATTGAGTCCCTTATTATTCAACATTTTTATAAATGACATTACCGAAGATCTGGATGCTGACATTGATAAAGACATATATGCTGATTATATAAAACTATACTGTGAAATAAACTCCGTTAATGACTGCTTAAAACTTCAGATAAACCTTAATTTGGTCAATAATTGATGTATCAGAAACAAGCTTCCTATGAACCCAAATAAATGTAACGTAATGTCCTTTTGTCGGAAAGAAACAACTATCCAATTTTATTACACCTTGTGCAACATTGTCCTCGACAGACCAGATGTCCTGAAAGATCTAGGTGTTTATTTTGATCAAAGGTTATCTTTTTTTCCTCATATACAAAAAACGGTCTCTGCAGCATATCGGTCGCTGGGTTTCATAGTTAGAAATGCGAAATGTTTCAAAAATATTAACACATTGAATATTTTGTTCTCGGCATTTGTAAGATCGCAACTGGAGTATGCATGTGTTATTTGGAGCCCGAATTATAATATTCATGTTTTCGCTTTGTAACGAGTACAAAGAAGATACTTCAAGTCGGTTTCTTATATCTTGGACGGTCTTTATCCAGTTAGAGACACACCTCAAGGACACGTTCATTCTCGTTTTAATAGCAGTAGTTTACTTCGTCGTCGCTCAATGCATTCAGTTAATTGGTTAGGCTAATGGAACCACAAGGATCCACAGTCAATATCACAACCTCACACAATGCATTCAGTTATATTTTTATATAAAATTGTTATTTATATTTTTAAATGTGATATTATTGTATCGCTACTAAATTTCAGAGTTCCTAGAACAAATTCTAGAACCAATAGCCTTTGCTATGAATTACCACATAGAAAAAACGCTCACAAATTTTCACCATTACACCAACTTATCATTGAATACTCCTCGATTGAGTCAGACATAGACATTTTCTGTACAAATAATAGACAAATAAAACGAATCTTTCTCCGGGGTAATTCATAGGAAAGATTTCACTTCGCATATAATGTTTGTGAAAGTCTCTTTTTGTGAGTGCCTAGCTGTATATGAGTGCTTACTTTTTTTCCCTAATACTGCATTGTATTATTTTTTTTCTCACCTGTCATTATTATCCTGTGTTTGTCCTTATCCTGTAATTGGGCTTGCCCGAGGATATTGTAATTAAATAAATAAATAAAATAAATTTTATGAAATTATATTCAGCCGTTTACGAGATATACCCTGTAAAAAATTCTGTAGCAAAGTGTAGAAGGTCGAATAAAATATATGATTTGTTTTTTTTTTTAAATAAATATAGATAATACCTGAGATATGAACTGGATTCTCCACCTTGTATATCATAAAACTTGGAATGTTCATACACCCAGTAGTATTTTAATATAAATTTCTCATTAAACTTTTTATTTATTTCATGTATACCTATCGTTCAAAATTCCAGTATTCAATACCTGTCAAAATAATGATTTTAAACCTCTAAATTTTACAATCATTTGAAATATTTTACGAAGAACAAAAAAAAACAATATTCTACTTGAACATGTTAATTCCTATCAGTAGTGAATATTGTAGTTAATAACAAATAACGTCAAAAATGTTTGGATCAAGTCTGCTTATCATCACACGGCCTGCGCACTTTGCAAACCTTTTTTGTTCCTTGTGTGTGAAGCCTGAAAGGTGTTTGTTTGACTTAAATTGGTACTTTAGTATTCGATTTCGTTTAAAATTGTTCGTGGTAGTCGGTAGTGAAATAATAATTTTTGGTTATTCGTGGAATTTTTGTCCAAAAAATAGTTAAGAGGTTCGTATTTCAATTAAAATTCATTGTAAATTAGTTGTTTAATATTTTTAAACATATACAAATACTTTGAATTCACTTAATTTGATGTAATTATTATATTATTCGATTGACTACTTTATTTGAGGTCCTAAAAATAATAAATTCAATTTTTTTGATGCAAAAGAAAAATATTTATGTTTGAAGTTTTCAAAGAACCTATTCTAAACATCAACATATACATAAATTAAGGCATGTAGGTACCTTTTGGATGTATATGCGCATGGTGAAATATTTTATTGGAAGAACTGTTCGCATTGTATTAGGAAAGGTATTTTAAGCCAGCTTAACACTATTTTCTATAATAAATTAGATATTTTACTTATTTATAATATTTTTAAAGCATTTAGATTCTGACATTTATTTCGTGCGTAAACTACTTTGGTGGTCTCGACTAATATCAATTCAAAAGTAGCATCTCGCGCATTAGATACAAAAATAACTATTAAAATTAGCTGTCACAGTACACCCTCCCTCACATTTACAGGAACTGCACCGATGACGTAACTGGCCACTATGAGTGATTCATCATATTGTAAAATACGTGCAATTATTGTTGCATACCAAATTTCATGGATTTCAAGAAAACATTTTTGTATTCTGTGTAAAATTTTTATTATAAAATT
>CAJUYG010001158.1:0-57339 GCA_910591675.1 Galerucella calmariensis
TAACTCCCAAGAGCTACCAGAAACGTCCTTTAGTTAACAAAAAAACTAGAACGGATTGCCTCCTAAGTAGATACTCTCACTAGTTTAAATAAAATTCAATTTTTTTTATTTTCAAACGACCAAAAATATTAGTGGAAATATCTGCGTTATTTTTATTTGGATACTTGAAAAAAATAGTATTCAGGATGTTTGATATGTACTACTCTATAAGCTATGTCTACGATTTATGGAGACACCTAAAAGGATTGAGGCGGATATTTTGCTCCTGCGTTTTGATTTTGATAAAATGAATTGGAGTACTTTTTTTATATAAAATAACGCACCAAGTACAATGTTTGTGAAAAATGCGTAACTTAAAATTAAGTTCTGAATCAATATTAGAAGAATATTTCAAATACAAAAAGTATTGTTTTGAAAAAAAAACCTGTTTTTGAAGATGTCACTTTTTCCTTTATCCTCAAGAAGTTCTGGCAATTTGGTAAAAGCTTATGATGGACACTGATAGCGCTCCAACATTTGAACCGTCTAAATATATACTGCCGACAAACATGCGTATCTAAAGATGACAAACAAAAAGAAAACAAATTGGGTGAAATAGATACTGCTATTATGTGGATATCTGATAATCTTTTTTCAGAAGTGGGATGAGAAATGAGGACTAGAAATTGAGTGTCGAAACTATAGGATCGATGCCAAGTCTTTGAAGTTATTATTTTTTGTAGACCATGATATATCTTTCCTGTAAACATTAATAATTTTTAAAACATTGGTAATATTTTCTTCTTCATCAATTTCTGAATGAATTGATGTGTTTAAAAACAAATTCCACACTCAAAGGAACTATTTAGCTTAATATATTTTATGTTAAAAATTCTATTCACGAACATTAATCATATGATTTTGTACCATCCAGAGTAATAATAATAACAATGCACACAACGCAACATTCAATTAGCTTCAATGTATGTTCAACGGCCCAATTTTCCATATTATATTGAATTAGTTCTGTTCATTTGTGCTTAATCATCCATGTTTATTAGTAGGTAACAGCGATTTACTATAATAATGAAAATATTGAAAAAGGGTTTTGAATCAGATTGTCCAACTCGCAACCGACCTAAGTCACACTTCAAAAACGTTATGCAATAATCTTGGCGACATCTATGGCGTAATAGCATGACAGCACTTCATGATATCCATCCATCTACTTCTCCTCCCTCCCTAATTTTTTTAACCCGGAGAGAGGCTACAATGATCAGAAGAGACCAGCCACTCCAAACTCACACACGGATATCTGATGTCTTCAGGAAATCTTCCCGTTTGTCTTAGCTGTAATGATAGAGTGGCGGTTAAGCACACACTGACTGACTGCAAAACAATCTTCCGCTACATATCAACGAGTTGACCTAAGGCTAAACCTCAAGGAAGTCATCCACTGCCCCATCTAGGTCAAGAAAGTCTTACAGTTTGTGAAAGCTATTCATCTGTACCATAAAATCTTATTTGAAGACAGTAATGATTGTTATTTAACTTATGTAATATTTGTGTTCTTTTCTGTGCCAATGACCAGCGCTGTCGAAGCAAGTTAAGCTATAATAAAAAAAAGAAGTTCCATTGAGCATTGTTTTAATGTGTGAGGTGGGAAAGGTACATTTCCCTGATCCTGATCCAGATTTGTTCGACTCTTAGAGATGCTTAGCCTATTTTTGTAGGGATATTATCACTTTTTACTACTAATTACCCACCTATAAATGTCTGATTTGAAGTAAATTCGCAATTTAAATTGAATGAATTATTATTAAATAAGTTATAAAAATCAATATAATATAATATAACTTTCTTATTTTATTCAATTTTATGTTATTTATTGGAACTTTAGCTCTTTACGTCAGGTTATGTTTGAGCGACCGGGGATCGCGACGCAAAAGAGCTGACCGTTACGTTACGTAATGTTACATTGCTTCGTTATGTGCCTCGCTTGCGTGCGTGTGATCTCTCCTGAGTCTCTTTCTCGTTTACGAAGCAGCGATTCATATGCTTCGGCCGGGAATCGCGCAAAAAATGGTATAAGCATCTCGAACGTTAAGGGTAATTACAACGTTTGCATGTAGATTCCTCTCGTGGACAAATTGATATGAGGATTAAGGGGTCTAGCACATTTACTTTTCGAAATACAGGGTGTTGACATTTTGAAAACTTGAATGTTTTAATTCGATAACTTTAAAATGGATGGATAAATTGCTTTGACATTTGGCAGGTTGTTTTTAAATGTAAAAGGGCATATTTTGAGAGAAATAGTAGTTTGTGCAACTAGTGTGGATATGATGGCCATATCGCACGAGGACGAAGTTTGAGCACGACGCCGTAGGCGGAGTGCTTAATCGTTCAAGTGCGATATGGACAATCCACACGAGTCGAGCAGCATATTTTTTCTACGACCCACTCAAGAAAAAAATCTAGAAAATAAAAATTTCTATAAATTGTAATATAGCTTCAAATTGAAAATTTAACAATTCAATGTCCAATTTGTATAATGCTACGGTTTCCCTTTTTAAATATACGATGCTGTTATAAGTAGATGTTGCCAGTCGGACTCCCTCATGAAGGGTACCGTACCATTATCTATAATAATGAATATTCTGCTAAATATTTCAAACGTCTACCTGTTGTCGTTATTAATATCAAGCAGAATAATTATTTAAAAATAAAATTGATAATAAAAAAAAACTTCTTCTTGGGGAATCGAACCCGGGTCTACCGTGTGAGAGTCTGGTTTGCTTACTACTCGACCACCGAGGAATATGCAAATTGCAAAGAAACTAAAGTTCCCACCGTGTGCCCGGCGACACGTTCTACCTTTCTTTTTATTTTTCAATGGGGATCACTTTGTCCATTAAATTGCTATAAATCTTCATAAATCCTTTCTATCTTCGAAAATGTGCTGTCAAAGTATTCCAAATACTTATTTTTATTAGCGGTAGCGCTTTTACCGTTCCAACAAATATAGACAGCTTTTATTATTCTCGATTAAAATATTTAATGATTCCAAGTGACAAAGCAACTTCTGAATTATTTTTACGTTAGCAATTTTGATACTTGAAAAAACTGATAGGTTTCTTCCTTCTCGATTACATACTTAAACTACTAGCAGTAGACGTAATTAAGTCGATTTTTTTAATCTAGCAGCAAACAAAACGTTCGAGATTGAAGAGGCCAGACAAAAGCGTTAACATAGAAGCCGCTAGCTCATTTTTCACAAAACGCCGTTTTGCACGTTTGTTTTCTTATGCTTTTCCAAGCGTCACTCAATCCAGGACCGTTCTCATTAATATGAAACAGTGTTTATAAAATGCTGCCAAGCTAGATTTCAGTTAGACGAAAGTTGTATAGTCAGATTTTCTTAATTTCAAGTTTTCTTAAAAAAAATCGATTTAACAGGTTAATCGTCATGACGGTGTCAAATATTTGGTACTCGTACCGGAACACGCTTTTTATGTAGTTGAACATGGTGGCGTACCAGCTTACGAAACACGGATATCAGATTTGGTGTAACAGAATCTACTGGTGAAAAATAATTGGAATTTTATTGAGATATAATTTCAAAAATTTAATTTCGCATGTAATAGCGTTTGACATCTTTAGTGATGTAACTAACTTTTTTTATTTCATCTTTACCAATTAATCCATCCTGTTTCTATTTATAACATCCTTCGCAGTAACTTCTGTTTTCGCGTGCCTTACTATCTAACTTTGCAAATACACCAACCCATCAATCCCAAAGGAATATAAGGATTAAGTTTATTATATATAGATTTATAGCTTTATTTAACAAATGCTTATGGAATTGATGGTTTTACATACTGTAACGTTATATTTGGCCACTATCATTGGAATATTTAAATATCTACCGGACGGAGAGTGACCAGTCCTTTTTCCTTACCAACATGTGGTTCTCGTCCACAACCGCTGAAAGGCAAATTTTTACATTCAATGTGCGACGGATAATCTCCGTTGGTGAGGATCAGTATACACTGATTTTGGCCAAATATTTCAATTCTTCTCTCCTATAGAGAGAGAAATTAAGAACACACTACTAATATGTAAATTATTTTTCGAAGCGGAGCATGTTAAGAGGAAAGGGATACGCAACGTTCATGCTCATCGCATGGTTCAATTTAATAGCAAATAGTAAGAATAAGCTTTCTTTTTCCTGTGAACCATGAAACAATAAGGTCAACACTTTTAATTTCTTGTGAGAGGTTAACCTCAAACTTTTTTTGCACTTTGTACCTGCCAATTTGTACGTGACATTCCGGACGAATAGCTTTCTATGAAGTAGTTTCTATGAGGTAGTTTCCATGAACTAAATTCCCATGGATTAACATCAGACACCTAGGACCTGTCCGAAGAAACTAAGGAGAGTAAAACAACGTAAAAATAACGTAAAACAACAAACAACGTAAACAACATAAAATAAACATTCACCTCCATACTACGGGGTATCGATTGTGGGGCGATCTAGTGGCACTTGTTGAAAGTAGGTAAGAGGTAGAAAAGTAGGTAACCAGAAACTGGAATAAGCATGCAGTCATCTAAATTTCACAAACTTAATAATGTCAATACTATTTCAATTATAAACTAGATATATTAATGTTTCTGTAAAAAACCAAGACTTTGCACTTTAATTAATATCACTGCAAGATGGAGGTATGCAAAACCATACAGCATTGTTTTCAGTTCTCACATGGATCACAAAGCTAACTTACAAGGACAGGACAGCTACATATTATTAACAAATTTCTGGTAGGTTTTCAGTTAATATTCAGACTCGAAAAACATAAGAACAATTATTAGAAAGATGCTGGAGAACTAACTGTCAAAAAAATTTACGTTTGGTTATACCACCGTACACTAACTACCGACAAGTAAATTCACTTCGTCGATTTATGGGTTACCAAAAATTTCCTTACCCCTCCTATCATCTGGCGAGTTCTAGCTAGTTTAAATCGAGTATTTAATGTTGTATTATGGTAACAGACGTGTAAGGCGCCAGAGAACAGATGTACCAAAATTTCCAAACGTTCCGACGCAAGTGAATTTACTTGTCGGTAGTTAGTGTACGGTGGTTATACCCAAGATTTTATATTAATAACAAAAACTTTTGGGCTAAGCCGGCCACGCTCAACTTTTTTCATCTCTATCATATCATCGATATTCCAAAGCCAAGTGTGTGAATTGTCTGAAATTTGCTCTTTGTGAGTTTTTGTAGTGAACAATGAACGCTGAATAAAGCTGTTGAATGAAAAAAGATATTTTTGTGTCTACATCTGTTCGAGGATTTCTGTAATTTATACTGAGAATGCATTATCGGATTTTCCATTGTGTTGATATTGAGCTATGGGATATTTATGTATGCTGCTTCGTTGAAATGGGATACTTTTATACGGGAGGTTGATTTTTTGAAACGCTATTATATGGTACTGTTATGTTTTTCATTTATTTATTTACTCACCCATTTATTGTTCCGATAGATTTTGATAATTGTCCCAATTTATCCAATAAAACCAACGATTGTCTCAACTCATGTACCATATACGGTCTTATGAATAAACACGGAGTAACCTGAGACTAACTTTATTCCATGCTTAAACCATCAGTTTGACAAATACGCTATTGATAAACTCATATTAGACAAGGAATAGGCTACTCCGAGGTTAGTCTGGGACTAATTTTGGTAATAATTTTAATCCAAGGAAATAGGTAGTTTAAGCTCGGAATAACCTTCGAATAAATATAATTTTAGTTTTGTCAATTTGTCAATTGTGGTATTATAAATGTCATATCCTAATTCGAAATTTAGTTTGTCGTTTTTGCATTATCAGTTCGTATTATTATTCAGTTTATTTTTATCAATTATGTATATTTATTAAGTATTTGCTTTGGTTCAGTGAGTAGTAATTATTTTGCGATGGAAGAAAGGGATTATTATTTGGAAGATTTGAGAAAGATGGAAGAATTGGAAGAAGCAGAAAACATTCGTCCGACAGAAAAATTAAATTTTATAAAATTCGGGCTAATCCCTTAAAAACATTGTTAGAAGAGGAATTGAAAGCTATAAAATTAAAAATAAAATTTTGTACCAGTTTTTATTTAATTTTTCCTTTTCTTTTTGTTGCAAAAATTTTTCATGTTCTTTGCGTTGTATAGTAATCTGGAGTTTCTCCTCAGCACGCCTTTTATTGATTCCTTCAATTTGAGTGAGAGTGAGTTTTTCAACAGAACTCATACTAAATATATATAACTAGGTATTAACAATAAAAAAACGTGAAGAAAATTCGGAAATACTACTTTTAACACAAAATACAAACTGAGAGATAATTATGAGATAACCAATTTTGAAATGAATGAACACAAAACAGTCTAACCTAGACTGTTTTGTGATGAATGAACAGAACACTGACACATGTCACAATAAAAAACAGAAAAGATGTCACCATAACGTCACTTTATTGGTCAATTCCTACCATACAACTGTGAATCTTCCTTAAGTCATGTCAAAACCCAGTAATAAGGAAAGAGTAACTATTACCTCCTTAGTCGGAGTTTATTAATAGCAATTGTATCCCTTCTTTAAACCTACGTTAGTCTCAGAGTAACTAGTCTCTGACTAATCTAAGAGTAAGGGCGGAGTAAGAAATTTTTATTAATAAGACAGGTGTTTAAAGTGACGTTTTGAGAATGTCAAATTCGTGTTTTAGATGCGGTTTTGGTGGGAAAGTTTATGTTGAACTGGAATTTCTCACATGGTTTTAGCTGCCTAAATGAATATACTGCTGGGAAAAGTTAAATACCTACAAAATGAATGTCATTCTGGGATGAACTATTGAAACTACCAGCGAGATATTCTGGGAATAGCTGTACCTACCTGTTATAAATATTGATTTTAGAACGCACAACTAGCTATTCTCGGTGTAATCTTGGTATAAAAGATAACTGAACTGACTTTAATAATTGCCCTAATTTTATTGTACTGAAGTTCTCTTCGGCTTTTATAAGACGAACGTCATCAGAACTAAATGAAGTATGTTATAAAAGACTCCGTTTCAAATAAGTCACATGAAGTTTGCCTACTGTCTTGCGCAAAAATCAAAATTGGTTTGGTTTATCTATGTCGACTCGTAACGATCGTTGTATGCCATTGGCGTTACAAACGAACGCCAATTGTTAATTTGAAGTAGGAATATTTAACGATACTATATTAAATTATATATTATAGGTATTCCCAAAAGAATAAGAAAAAAGAATTATAGGTATTCTCATATTATACCAGTGTCTATTGTATGTGAAAACATCTAGAAAAGCTTCAAAGAATTCCCAAATATGTTTTATGCAAACTAAACATGATAAATATATTTTCAATATTCTAATTTTGTGTTTACCTACAAAATGTGGAAACCATACACCACTGAATTGATGTCTAATGTCAATTTTACTATAATATAGCGCTGGCTTTGAGAACACGTTCGTGCGTAAGGAGTCTACAAACTGTGGCGGAGATGCACAATGCAGCTGTCGTCCAATTGTCAAACCCGGATATTCTGAATCTTCTACTTACTTTTACGCCATATTTTCCGTAGTTATGTGCAGGATATCTTTTATATGAAAAATTAGTCTGAACTTTCCAGCTGATATAATTTGAATTTCACTTTTAGAATCCTTTTTCTGTATCCTATAACCTATAACAAGCTTTATACAATCGTAGTGGATGTTACTTGATCATGTCCTGTTTTCAAATTATGAATAATCTTCCGATTATTGTATGTTCTGATCTGTTGATTTGTAAACCATTTTTTATATAATAAGTTAACTTAAGCAGTGGTTGTATTGGAGAATGTACTTTTGATTTGTTATCCGAAAAGTCCATTAATGTCTTTACTGAAGTCTGTGGCATTTTGTAGGAATTTGTGGTCATTGTATTTTATATAAAAAGGAGAAAAGACCTTATAAATAAAAGAGAACCGCGTCAGTGCCAGTAAAAAATAGGACAATATAGTTAGCGGCAGGAGACTGAAGTTTATGAGTCCTTTATAGGAGGAATCGATGTGAAAAAATTTGCGCAAAAGATAGTCCTTTTTTATTTAGCAAACAGTGAGAGCCTTTTTACAATATTATAATACAAAAAAGAAATAGTTTGAACAAAGGTACAATAATAATGCAAAAAAACAGAAAAGAAAAATAGATTCTAAATTGTTAATAATGTACGTTCTGTTACTCTATATCTGTTTTTCTGAAAACCGTTTACAATTTAGAATCTGCGGCTATCTACAACGCATCCAGATCTACTGAGAAATATTCCATTTAAAAAATGCAACTGCCACTAAATGGTACCTGCTCTCCGCACTCATAAAGTACATAATATCATACAAAGGACTCTTTTTCCACGCAGTTTCAACGCTTCAACTTAAAAAACGACGAAGATATAAATTTTCATTGAAATTACGAGTTTTCCAGTTTTTCTGAACATCTTTCGCTCCTTATTATCCAATCCTGAAAAATGCGTTGTATCCGTATTTTTATTATCTACAATTCGCCTTTTGACAGCATTATCATTACTCAATACACTTTCGTCTTATTAATCAAAACAATTTTGTGAACAGCATTTGCGAGTCCAAAATATATCAGGTTGATACTATGTAATGTCTTTTCTCCACGACTAAATAATAACGCACAAATTATTTTTACATATTTAGCTGCATAATGATAAAAATTCTTCACACCAGTGAATAATGGAAAAGAATTCTCTCGTTGGCCAATCACATTCTATTATTATCTGAATTCACGATAATAGTATATTACGTAACGTGTGTGGTAAGAAGCATTTTACTCACGAATGGAAAAGTTACGCAATTCCGTGGGTGCGTAAAATGCTTTACAACACGATTTACGTACTATACTTTACCTACGACCTACTTGAACTTGTATTTATAATCTTATAATACTTGAACAACATCAACAATAGATATTTCCAATAATTTCATTGTATAACATTTAATTCCATAATATTAGTTATTATAATAATTGTTCATAGTAACAGTACAGTTATTGAACACAAATCATAAATCGCTTCATTTGCGTGTTGAAGCATAAGAAACAACAGTTACATTATTAGAGGTGCTTGGTAAACTTTCTTCTCCATCTCTATTACTCCATTACCAATAAAAGAAGAACTAACGTTTAATTATTATTAATAGGTATATTGTTGATAATGAAAAGTCCATTTTTCAATTATAATCAATACATACTTAGCCCTTTGGGCTTTTCATAGTTAAACGTGGCCATATCGAATGTTTTCAAATGAAATTGAATAAAATGGCGACGTCTATTGACAGTTGCTAAGATGTGCTAGGGAATACGTGCGATTTACTTTACAGCTGTGCGCTTGTTTTTCAGTGCGTAATAGACATCATTACATTGACTGTGCGTTATTGACTGATTACAGGGGGGTTGTAGGTAAAATGAATAAATCAAATCGTCTCTTTAAAAACGTCAAATACCTAATAACGCAGATCGCTCCTGACAGCGAGTCGTTTGAAACGTCAAAATAATTATATAATCATAATTTTACGTATTATATATATATACGGGGCATGTTTTATAAGTAAGTACCGTTTTGGAATTAAAAAAAGACGTGCAAAGATATCGCAATAATTTTATTTTTACATGAAAGCCTGTACCTTAATCTACTTTTCTACATAATTTCCGTGAATATTGAGGCACTTGTCATAACGTGGCACCAGTTTTTGAATACCCTCCTCATAAAATTCTGCCGCCTGACTTGTTAACCACTGTATCACAAATGTTTTGACTTCGTTATCGTATACGCTGACCGCCCAGGTGTTTCTTTAAGTGCAGGAACAAATGGTAGTCGCTGGGCGCCAGATCAGGGCTGTATGGAGGATGATCTAGAGTTTCCCACTGAAAAGATTTGATAAGATCTTTGGTCTGATTAGCCACATGTGGACGGGCATTGTCATGCAGCAAAACGATACCCTTGCTCAACTTGCCACGTCTTTTGTTCTGGATTGCACGACGCAGATTGTTCAATGTCTCACAATAAGACGCTCACAATAAGACGCTCACAATCGGCGGGACTCACGATTGCCGGAGGCATCTTAAACACTCAGTAAACAACGTATACAATGAAGAATCAAACTGTAATGGCGTCAGTGCATAGACAAGAGATGTAGGTAACCAGCGCGCATGCGCGGAACGCCGACCGTAGCGCTACGGCAGCGGAATCGCAAAACGGTATTTACTTAAAAAACATGCCTCGTAAATCGATACTCACTGGTAGGTTTTTTTAGTCTTGGAGAAAGTATTGTCTGTTACTTATGTTGAAGAATATCGCATTACATGATGGCACAGCTTGTTTTCTACTGGGATTTTTGTTAAAATCTCACTGTTTTGATGCTCTATTGCTTGGCCTATTGAAGCTTGTGTCTAGGCTGCCAATTCCTCATATAACGGAAGCAAAATTCCGGGCTTTAAAATCAACATGTTTCCAAACGTATTTGGGTTTATCGCTTTATTCTGCTAGTCTATTCCTACATTTCATCTTCAGAGCACAAACTGATTTACAAATTTACAAACAAGTTGGGGTTTTATAATACTTTTTAAAGTAGTTATCATGGACTTGTTATTTCTAGACAAAAATTTTCCTGAGGAGAAAGATGGAAAATTCTAAATTATAGTTTCATATAAAGTTCCTTAGACTTGTTCCGTTCTTTTTTAAAGGTTGAACTAAAAAAAATCTACCTTGGTACATCGTTTATTTTAACCATAGTAAATATCTGCTACATGGAAACTGTCCAAAGTTATATTATCATTCTATTATACTTTCATGAGAAACTTTTTTGTCAGCTTAAAGTTTGTTAATGTGTATAACCGCGCATAATATCGATCGATGGAGTCATCTACTTGACTTCATTGAAATATTATTTTTGCAGAGCGGACATTGGAAGTTTATCTGTAAAGTTTTTAAAATTGGATGATTACGAGGCTTATATTTATAATAACATAGTTTCACAATATTCTACAGCAGCGCTGTCCAACTCCTCTTAACCAATGGACCATTTTTTCTTTAGCAAAAAATAGGTAGATGAAAAGTTAGTTCATGCCAACTCGGAAGTTATATTTTCCACTACTAGCTGTGAAGATGACAATTATTGCTTCTTCTAGACAACTGAGAAGTTGAATTTCTCTATTAGTGGTTAATAATTTTCTCTATTATTAACCTATGTCAATAATGAACAAATTCAAATAATTTGAGAATTCAGGGATAGTCGTTCAACAAAAACTTGTGCAACATAATTTTGTATACCCAGGAGATTGTCTTTAGCATATCTGCTGCAAATCACCCATCAGGATAAAATTATTTGAATAGATGAGGCTTTTACTTGATGTAGATCCATAGTAAGTTATGAAATCAAACAATTTTATTTTGTAAAATCTACATTGTAATTAAACATAAAGTTATGTTTGCTTTGATTGCTGCGCTGCTGTTGTTGTCGGTCTTCAATTTCATGTATTTTGGGAATACATTATTCCTTTGGCACTGTCCGAAGAACCACAAATTTTGGGTACACACTGCAATCTTTGAAAATAACTTAAAATACCAAATAGCCAAAAAACTGATATCAGCTTTCTTCAAAAATTGAATAGATGAGGCTTTTACTTGATGTAGATCCATAGTAAGTTATGAAGTCAAGTAACGTTTGAAAAAGCTACTGTGTTAGCGAAACGCGTCACTTTATGTTTAATTACAATGTAGATTTTACAAAATAAAATTGTTTGATTTCATAACATAAAATTATTTGAATAAAAATGCCAATGGTTTAAAATTCGATCTCAACCAAAAATGACTGATGACAACGAGTAGACGTTCATAACATATCGAAAACTGACAGTGTACTTGTCAGTCAGACGACGGGGTCAACGCTATTTTTAATTTTTGTATTAAATTTGGCTAGTAGTGGTAAAAATTGTATATACACTATGGTGGTGAAGACATTTTATAAGCCTCGCACCTTATTCCGCTCGGGGCGAAGCCCCTCGCGAATTAATTCTGGTGCTCGATCAATAACAGTATTCCTCACCTTGGTTTATATAATACTATTATTAATACTGAAAATGATAATAACATTTTATCGACAAGTTCATATTTTTGCATGATAAATATCGCGTGATATTTTTTGTTACAAAGTAACAAACAAAACAATGTTGAAAATAATACATAACAAGAAATAATGAAAACACAATAAAATAGAATATTAATAAGCATGAGCTATTTAGCGGGAGCATTGCGGCCGTAATTGTTGAGCAAGAATTTCTCTCATGTCCATACCAATATTTGTTTTGGCAACTTTAATTATATTTTCAAAAGTGGTGTCTTATTTTTGGATATTTTTCGTTATACGAACGTTTGAACACTTCAATTCCAGCTGCTTCACTAGATGCAGCATGAAGGTTGCATAATTCCATTCGATATTTAACTCCAACGGAGATAATATCGATATAGAATGGATCACTGGAGTTATTAATACTCATCTTTAAATCATCAAATTGAGTATATCTATTAAAATCCTCAATAAGCATAGCACGAGAATGCAACCTCACATACCTCCACGCAAACTACGAATTGTCAATAAAATATCATGAATTTGAAGTGTTCAAAGCTTAGAATCGGCTGTTATTTTTCTGCTGTCAGATGTTTTGTTTTTATTCAGCATCATCCATTCTAATAAAGCCTCCTTGTACTCAACGATGTATTCGTCAATTTGGAAATGTCACGGGGCTTGAAATTGAATTGGTTAACAATGAGAAATTAACTTGTTTTTATTCAAATATCAAAGAAGAATGTCAAAAAATAAATTAATTTAGAGCAATACATTAATTAACACATTTCACTTTAGTACACAACATATGTTGCAGCGTAAGGGGAGTAAACAGAGTAGGCACTGGGATAAGCATAGTTGGAATAGGCAAGAGGAGCAGCTGCATAAGTGGACGTGTAGGCAAGTGCTGGAGCAGCGACAACTGGAGCAGTATATGCAGCTAAAAGATCCGGTTTTGCATCTGGTTTTGGTTCAGCTTTTGGTAAAGGGCTCGCTTCTGGAACTGGGGAAGCCACGGTCAGGGCGAAAAGAACAGCTATGAAGCACTGGAACAAATTAAGAAAGGTTTAATAGTTATTTGTATATTTATAGCGTAAAATAGCAGATTGCCGCTTGAGATAGGATGTTCACACTGGCTAATTACAAGCGATATTAAAATGAAATTTTATTTCTAGGATTCATCGTACTGTCGTTTGTTGACGTTATTTAGTGATTTATCTCAATACATATGTCGATTTAGTTAAAACAAAGTATTTACATAAATACCTAATACGAACTATTTCAAGGTACAAAATATTAATAGTTGAGTTGTACAACAATACAGATCCAAAGAGCTGGTGATAAATAAATAAAACTACTTTAAAATTTCAGGAATACTGAAATAACTTATGAATAGAATACTGTTTACTTTTAACCGAAAGCCGTAACTATTTAAAATAAGATTTTGGTGAAAAATTTAAAATTAAACTTACCAATTTAAACATTTTTGCGATTTTTCAGATTGTAGTATTCAAATGAATTGATACCAATGTCTGGGTCTACCCTCAATTTATATGGTTCGAAATCCACTATTTTACCTGAAGGGGATAACCTTGGTTAATTCATAAAGTGCTGCAACTGTAATAGGAAAAGAGTTATGCAAGAATTTGACATACAGTATTGCATATTAACCACAAAAATACAATGACACTGAATTTTTCTGTACAGTCAGTACATGAGTTGACTTCTTAATATCCACACATACGTCCTCGCTAAAATAGAAATGGGCTGAAACTATTAGTAAATTGTAGCAAAAATTCGCAAAATATCAAAATAATAAAAAATTTTGCGGTGTCGTAATTTTCTTAAAACATTCTTATGAATATTTCCCGTCATAAAAATTCAAAAACCACAGCCAATAGAAAAGTTTGCGGATTTGAGAATTTCAAAATTCTGTATGCATGGGGAATAACTTTTAATCATAAAGAAGTTGGCGCCCAACGGCCTCTCAATATCAACAAAGGCATCCAACGAGTACAATTAATATCCTAATTAAGGTTACTTATTTCACCACCCTGGAATATTTTTTGAGCTTCATTCACAATTTGGTGAATAACGAGCATATAACATATGGAAAAAATATCCCAGCAATTGTTACAAAATTAATATAACTCAACACAATGTGTATTACCTTATTTCCATTCTCTTATGAAATATCCAAGAACATGCGGAATTTAAAAGCCAGTACTGGATAAAATTCCATGGATAAACGTGCATCAACTATCATTCCAGAAGTTCAAGTTCCAAGAAGGATATATTCTTGAGCAGGTGTCACTATAAATCAACGAACAGCGAGAGCTAGCTGCAGTTTTAAGTTACAGTTCAGTTTCAAAAAACCGATCTGTAGTTAATTACAAAACTCGTGACATAAATTGAAAGGAAAAATGTAGGTACATTTTTAAAAAGGAAAACGTGTATAAATCATACTGCAAATTTGATATTTTCAATTTCAATATATACTTTTCAATACCGATTGAAGAATTTGATGTGTGATTGAACTTGAGAAATTATAATTTCGGTCATTCGAATCTGTCACAGCTATGTAATTAAACTATACAGTGCGTCCATAAAGTAACGCATCATTAGATTTCAAATAACCCCATCAAAAGAAGTCTAATGGATTCAAGTCGGATGATCTACTGGGCCATTCCACTGGTCCCCTTTTCCCATCAACCGTTGTGGAAAAGTTCTGTGGTGGTGTGCATTCCTGTTAAAACCAGATTCCGCGGCATAAATTAGTGAGTATTAGAATATCAGAAAAAAGCTGAATCAAATCAGGAATTAATGTATTTTGTGGAAAATCCAAAAAAATTTGGACCAATAATTGTATTTTTCACAATACCAGCCTATACATTGGCTTTTTGTGGTCTTTGTGTATGGTACTCTTCCATCCAGTGTGGATTTTCATCAGACCAATAACGGGTGTTTTTCCGGTTAACGCGCCCTTCGTTAACGAACTATAGGGCTCTAAAGTTGGGAATGAAAAATGGTTTTTTATTTACAATTATCAAATGGCTGATTGGATATTGGTAATATTTTAACCGTTGATAAACACCATAATTGCCCACTTTTTGGCGCGATATACAAGTCTACAACATACTTGTGAACTCAGGTACCGAATAAGTTAAATGGTGGATGCGCCATTTTTTTGTAAGTAAAACTTTTTTCAGTAATAAATGCAATGATTGGCTTTTGTGAACATTTTTTGATATATCAAGTCCTCTTGTGACATCTCGAAAACATTAACGGCTTAAGAGATACGGACAATTTTATGACGCACTGCACACCTATTGGCGCATTCACATTTATTCATTATTTTTAGTCTTTTATTACCTCCCAAGTTTTTGGTACGAACTCCTGGGACACCCTGTATAAGATACTGACTCATTTTCCTTTTATATGTGTGATTACATTTATTTTAGTAAAAATATAAGCACAAAATTTTACCATCCGCCATCTTATCTCTCTTATCTCAAACACCAATCAGAAGAGAGTGACGTCGTACTTTCGCAAATATCTATGATCCGAACATCTGTTTTGAATTTACTTTGTTGCTTGATGGCTTTGCTTGGTTCATGTGTCAAGTATTTGAAGTTTGACTCATATAGAAATATAATCTGTCTATGGTTTGACTTTGACGACTTTACCACAGGACACAGATCATAGATAACCTATCGACACAGATCACCTATAAATGGTATTTACGAATTGATGATGTCATAGACAGACGCCATTAGTATTCTAGCGTTTTGGCGTATGATTTGTAATGTTTTTTTTAAAGTTGAATATTTCCTTAGAAACATTTTTTCTTACAGGAATAACATTTATTGTAGATAAAGTATATACGTGAGAACATCACGGAGCAGTTTTCAAAATCAGTCATTATGCCTATTTCTACTAGCGACAAAATTATGTTTTGCTTAATATTTTCATTAATTTTTGGGATACCATGATTTGCTGTATCCGTCACATGTCCTAATAATTCTCTGTATTATCGCGTGAATTGTGAGATATATAGAGGTTATGATCTGGATGCATTTCATGAAATAACCGGCATATCTCTCGTTGAGTCTGCATCTTATCGCCAATACCAATCATTATTAATATTTCTAATATTATTGTCTATTTAGCTAATAATGAATTGATGCGTTACTTCATAGACACAGTGTATAATATCTTTTTTGTAAACACCTTCGCCTTAAATGTGACCTTAAGATGAGATACTATTAAACATACAACGTTGTAGTTATTAAAATTCAAATTTGGAATAACAAGCATTGTATTGTTATTGTAGTCAAACAATGAATTTACTACTTTCAGCTAGCAGTCACTGAACTATCTATGAATAAAGTAGGCAATTTTTATTCTTCGCATGCCTATTAAGGAATCTGTCAATGTTAAAAAAATTAGTTCAAGGAATATAAGCAAATTTTAGTGAATAACAAGATTTGAAACTCTCGGTAAGGGTATTGTTTATAATATATTGTTATAAATGAAACATCTAGGATCTTATATTGAATATTTTCCTCATGTGTAAAAAATCCCCTGAGAAGAGTGCAATTATCGATTGATTACAGCAGTAACTGCACTGTAGAAACCAAAAAAGCACTGCGATAATTGCATTGTTTACGTATCCACGATAATACCATTGTGAATCCATGATAATTGAAAATAAAATCAGTTTGACAAGTAAAGTAAAGTAAGAAATATTTCTCAAAATGTCTCGTTTCGGATGTGATTCATTGGGAATTATGGAAAATAAAGTGATGGGAAGCGAACCAAAGAACACCAAACACAACAGACAATAATACGTGTGGCGAGAGTTTATAAGCTTTTGTGCTGAAGAAAATATACATTGGATAAAACAACACAAAATCGTATTTTTAGGTCTTTTCATCTTGTTTGTACCTAACAGCTTGTTTTAAAATGGATACTTGTGTCTTCTGTATGTTCCTTGTGGCATTACTTATTCTTTTTTCTCTTATTCTTTTGGGAATCAAACCACAATAATGTTTTTTATTTTTTATTTCAACGTTTCGGTAGCGTTCCATCTACCGTTGTCAAGATTAACTAGTAATAAAATAATTTTTGGTCCCTATCTGACACAACGACAAAAATATGACAATCAATAATATTTTGAAGTTTAAGACTACAAAACTTTGTTGTCAAATTTTATTAAGGTCCATTCATGTGTTTTTGGTGTAATGAAATAGTTGACTCATCCAAAAATAATTTTTTTTTAAAGTTCTCGTCAGCATTTTGACGTTCCATCATCTCCTCACAGAAATCCATTCGTCTGATATTGTCCTCGGGAAATATTTCCTGTGTTGTCTGAACCTTGTAACAATGGTACCCGTTTCGTTTTAAAATATTCTGTACAGTTCTCTTATCCATGTTGACCTCTTCAGCGATTTGTCTTGAAGAAGATGGTTGTCCTGTTCCAACTGCTAAACAAACATTTAATTCTCTAGTTTGCCTTCCATCGTTTATTGGACGTTCGATTGGATCTTCCGAGGCTTGGCATTTTCTACAGTATGAAACACATCCATATTTCTCGAAATAACTAATTATTTTCAATTTGTTGACTTTGAAGGAATTGGGCGATTTTCAAATGCCACAATAAACAAATTAACGAATGCATCATCCGAATGACCTCCAAAATACCATTTTATAATTCGCACTTTTTCGCAGATTAAGTATGTGTTAATGAAGGCATATTGTAAATGCTTTAGGAATAGCAGTTGAAATGTGAATTCTCTCTAAACCTATATTCTTGTCGGATGAAACTGTTTAGTTTTACCTATTGTGCATAACTCAGTCTAATGTGTATGTGCCCTTCATGCACAATGTATATGTCAGCGTACAGCCAACCCATGTGTTACCCATTGCTCCCATCACCAACGAAAACATAGAAAATAGACAATTTCTGAAGTGTCAAGGTCAAATTTTTATTTTTCTACCCTATTACTTAGGATATATGTCAAGAGGACTGACAGGCTAGATTAACAAAATTTAGATTAAGAAAGGAATTTTTATTTTCGGACACTTGTTCTTTGTTTTACGTATTGAACGGTTGTTTGCCGTTCCTATATAACATATAACCGAATTTTGTATTTAAATAATAGAATTTGATAATAAAATAACAGTTAATTGGAAATTATGGAGTATTCTTACATATACATCTGACGTTGCGACGTTCGATAGCGATATGCTTTAAGTAATGGAGCAGTTTTTCAACCAAGCGGTACTTACTCGCTCACCAGCGGTTAAAATCAATTTCCTCGTCAAAAGACTGCTCAGACAGATGAAAATGTGATAAATATTTTACATAACCTAATAATGATAGTGGAAAACATTGAAATAAGTTCAGAGAATATTTTTATGATCACTTCAAGATTGTGTGGCTGTTCGTAATTGAATTATCCAGCTGAAATAATTAAAAAGAAACGTTTTATGGTGTTCTTGAAAATACAAATGATTTGAGAATCATTTACGTTAAGCTAGTTGCATCATAGTAAACGTTTAAAGCGATGCCATATATATTGTATTATCAATATTCAACATGTTAACTCACCTTGCTTAATAGCCAAAACATTGATATTTAAATTGTTCTTAAATTGAAATAAGGTGACTGTAACCCCACCTATATTCTATATCTATTAAAATCAGTTATATATACTTAATGCATGGATGACGTTGAACATTATTATAAGTGAATTCGTTTTTATATTCGAATCAATTTATTAAAAATACTCAAAATGTTCAAATTTGTAAGTATAACATTCATAAAAAATAATTTAAGGATATTTATTGCTCACTATTTATTTTATTTTTTCAATTGGTTACACTGGTGCTGCAAACAAGCAGACAAGGCAATAAACAGCTATTCGACGAGGTACATATAATATTTTTTCGTTGATCTTGAGAAAAATTACTAATTTCCGAATGAAAAATCGACTATTTTGAGAGGAACGGATTTTTCGTCAACAAACACTTTTCGTCCGAGTTTAATGTATCACTATCCATTCACGATTATTATAAGCATTAATATTCACACCACTCTGTTATTCACGCGTAAAATCTAGATGAATTCATCAATAATTGATTTGACAACAGCAAATGGCAGTTATTGTCACAGCCATTTTCACAATATGCGGTATCATAAAGACCTCAGTGGAGGAAAAGTACTTGATGTCAAAAGTAGACGATTTTTCATTCGGAAATTGGTACGTAAAATGTAACTTTTTGTAAAGGTCGATGAAAAACTATTATGCTATCTTTTTTGTATCAACATCAGTCCAAATGGGAGTAATTCTATATGTGTCTTTTCCAATTGAAGAGTAGATAGGTTCATATTTAATTTGGCACAAAAATCGTAGCTATTCACCTTTTTTAAAAATTCTTTCGTATCTTGAGACTTCAAAGCCTTTTTTTCAGTATTGTGTGTTATTAATTGAAAGGAATAAAAATGAATACTGTGCTCAAATATTTTATTCAGTTTAATATTAATTTATCATCAGGAGTACAATTGAAATATAATTTATTCATTTATTAACTATTGCAATTTGTGGAACCAGTCCAGTAATATACCTTATAACACTGGTTTTATTTGATAACTATACAGGGTAGCGAGAAAGTCTGGCACCAAGTCATTTTCTTTGGAAATAATTAACATAATTATCAAACTTTGGGGCCATAAACGGTATTGTATTCTTCGTTTTTTGGCAGTTCCTCTTTAAAACGAAGAATACAATACTGTTCATAAGCCTTAAATTTGATAACTATATGTTTATTATTTTCAAAGAAAAAGACTTGGTGCCAGACTTTCTCGCTACCCTGTATATAAAATGGAAAAACAATAAAAATCAATTAGAAATTAGAAAATAAAATTGTTTGTTCAACATACGAATATTCGTGTTATAACTGACTAATAATTGTTTTAGTGTATTGTAGCAGCTCTTCTGGTACTGACCACCGCTTCCCCAGTTCCCGAAGCCAATCCAGCTCCGAAAGCCGAACCTAAACCTGATTTATTGGCTGCATATACTGCTCCTGTTGCTGCTGTACCTGTAGCTTATACTGCTGCCCCACTTGCCTACTCTAACTACGTTTATCCTGATGGCTACTATCCTAATGTGTACTCACCCTATTCCGCCTCTTACGTAGTTTATTGATTTTTGAATTTAATTGAATAGTAGCTGTAATGGAATAAACTATTTTCAACGACTAGTACGATTTTTATATTTTGATTGTTTTAAACCTGCTTTTGTGCACATATTCACAATCAATTTTCACATTAAACAGAATAATAAGTTGCTTTGTTGTGGAACTTCTGGTTGGTTTCAGTATACTAAGGTTCATTCAATGCCATCTTTTCCACAGTTCTAATTCAATTGAAACGAGGTAAAACTTTGTTGAAAAAACTTTTTTCTTTGAAACAAGTTGTTTTTCATCTGAAAATATAAAAAAGTGTAAGAAACAGAATAAATTGAAATGTTTCCATATAAATTGCGGAAGTAATAATACCAAAGCGGTAAACTTTTTGAAGATATCAAGAACTGATCGTAAATTCTACTTCTACTGAAATCCATGGACAAATTAACCTAGTTTTTGTCATGAGTTATCTATTCAAAAACGTGCACTGCGACAATACAAATATCCCATAAAGTTCAATCTTCTAAGAAAAAATTGATATTCTGTGAATAAGTCTATCAACTATAGTATATTGTGTAACAATAGCAGAAAATGAGCTTAAGCAACCCAAGACTATTAGATGCACGAGCAAGTGTAGCGAAACGAGGGCAGCTGATACTAAGCAATAAGATAAGATGAGATGAACAATACTTTCCTCCCTATTTTTGATGTTCATATGATTTGTTTTCTAGTAAATTAGGCGAAAAAACGCATTATCTATCTGCTGAGATCTTGCAATATACAATTATACCCATTGTAACACTTTATTCCAACCCTTACTGGGTTAGTGAGCCACACATTCCCTTGCGTGAGTGAGGGTAAGCTTCGATCTTCTCTACTCCAATTCAGTTTCCAAGGCACTCTTATAATCATTCTTGAATGACCATCTAATCCAGTCTCTCCCAACGTGGGCGATAACGCCCCATTGTGGGCGCTGCAGGCCTAAAGGGGGGCGGTAAGAGACCCAAAAAAAGGGGACATTGTGTAGGGCTTTGGGGTCGATTTATAATTTCATCTACCTAGCTAGGAAGACTCTTAGACACCGACTGAGCTCTCGACTCTCGACTACATCTTGTGAACATCAACTAATATTAATTAATATTAAATGTTATTTGAAGACATTGCGTTGTGATGATACCTATTTATGTCCCATGTTATTTCACTTAAAAAATATAGATTAGAGTTTCATTTAAAAAATTAATATTAGTTTATGCCTCAGTAAAATTATGTTACAATTATCGATTATGGTACAAGTGAAATTTCAACTTTAGTTTGGGATAAAATTATGTTACAATTCAATAATTATGTTACATCTGGCAGCACTGGTGCTGCTTATGCAATCCTATATAAACGACGTAAATTTATTTTATTTTCATTTGCGGTTTCGCGCATAATAGATAAGCAGTACTTGATTTCAACACTTACGTATTTCTCAAAACAAAACAATGTCGGAAGTAAAAAATAAGAGACGGCAATACTCTGCGGAATATATTAAATTCGGATTTATTAAAAACCCCACAAACCCGTAGTCGCCTTTGTGTCTTCTATGTCTAAAAACATTTTCGAACGAAGCTATGAAGCCTTCAAGACTGCAAGATAATTTGAATAAAATGCATCCAGATAAGAAAGACAAGAATGTAGCATATTTTCAAGGCCTAGAGAAGAAGCATAATACTCAGCCAAGTGTATCAAAACTATATTCGGCTGCTGCTAAGCAAGATGACGACGGACTTCGAGCTTCGTACAATATCTCTTTGTTAATTGCTCAAAAAGGCAAACCACACAACATCGGAGAAGAGTTAATTCTGCCAGCAATAAAGGAAGTAATAACTACTGTGCTTCATAAACCGGCCGCAGATATTATCCGAAAAATTCCTTTGAGTAATAATTCTGTGCAAAGACGAATTGATGAAATGGCTGAAAACATTGAAGAATCATTGTGTAATCATCTGAGGACTTGTCAATTCTCAATTCAGCTCGATGAGTCCACTTTACCAACTAATGAAGCGTTGTTGCTATCTTACGTGAGGTTTATTAAAGATGAGAAAATACGTGAAGAACTATTGTTTGCCAGAAATTTGGAGACATACAAAAGGCGAAACCATATTCAATACATTGGAAAAGTTTTGTGAAGAGAAAGAGATTCCTTTGAAAAATATTATATCAGTTGCTACGGATGGCGCTCCGGCTATGACAGGGCGCCATAAAGGCTTCATAGCGTACTTAAAAAATAAAATTCCAGATGTCCTTGCTATACATTGCGTTATTCATAGACAACATTTGGTTGCTAGAATCTTAAGTGAACGACTATTTCAATCACTGCAATATGTCATCAAAGCAGTCAATAAAATCCGTAGCAGCTCTTTAAATGATAGACTATTTCATTAGCTTTGTGTTACTAATGACGAAGATTTCAACCGTTTGTTGCTTCATACTGAACTTCGTTGGCTGTCAAGAGGCAATTGTCTGATTCGATTGTACAACCTGTTTGACTCTGTGATAGAGTTCTTGGAAACTAAAGGTACAGAACTGCGCAACAAGCTCATAACATCAAATAATGATATAGCTTACATGATAGACCTGTATAAATTGTTCAACGACATGAACCTCCAACTGCAAGGCGATGAACCAAATTTGATTAAAACAAAAAATGTCGTTGCTGCTTTCGCAGCCAAACTGCTTCTGCACAAAAAGAATATGGGCAGACGTGAGTTTCACAATTTTTCGAATTTATCAGTATCCTGCAGTAACGACGACTTGTTTGCCTACTGCCAACATTTGGAAAACCTCCACATTGACTTCACCGAACGATACCAGGACATTTTAAACTTGGAAATACCAGACTGGGTGTTGGATCCGTTTTCAAATGTCAACACAGCAATGTCACCTCAGCTGGAAGAAGAACTTATAGAATTGACAACAAACGAAGAAATAAAAATCAAGTTCAAAAATGGATATCAAGAATTTTGGCTACAAAAACCGATCCCGCAATTGTACCCTAGATTGTGGTCAATTGTTCAACGATTTTTGATAGCATTCCCATCCTCATATTTGTGTGAACGTGGATTTAGTGCTGTGGCAACGCTGCTTATTAAGCAGCAGAGAAATCGTTTGCGTGTTACCGAACGTGGCGACTTGCGGTCTTTTATTGAGTAAATTGGAACCTGATATCAACAAACTTATTGAACAGCATCAGATTCAACCTTCACATTAGTTAAAAAATAATTTATTCTTAAAGTGGGCAGTAGACAAAAAAAGGTTGGGAACCCCTGATCTAATCTATAGCACAGAAAGCGTTCCGGCAGCATTTCCTCCCTTCTCCATAAAGTAACGGGAGACAGGAAAGGGAATGATCTCAATTTGAGGATTGAAATTTTAACGAGTGGTTTTTCTTAAGTTCAATTCCCACCAGTAGCAAGGGAATTAAAAAGTCTTACTGTGGTAGTGATTCGCTTACCACAGCTAGGCTACTATATCAGAAAAAAATACATCCTGTGTACTGGAAGTTTTCACAACTTTGCTTTGCTTTGCACATACTACAATTCGCAAACCGGTTGGTTGGGATCTTCTAGCCTATACATAGAATGATGTTTCTAGACTGCGTCAAGCTTATATCGTTGAAGTAGAAGTAAGGATTGCGGTTTGTAGTTCGCAATCTGCATATAGGATACACGTCGGAATTTTACTGAGCAGCTCTAGTAATGTTGTTAAAAACGCTGACAAGCTCATGTGGTTTGATGAAATTGGATAAAATGTTGATAATCCAGCAGATGGAGAGCTTACGAGTTATTTTAAATCTAGCGATTATGGTTCTATTAAGATCTTTGTATTTTTTTAATACTAATCAAAAAAAACTCACGGCACTGCCTTTCCTACAAACACATCATTCTATGCACAAATTAATTCAAACAGAAAATATTTTTAGGTCATTTATGCTCTTACATAAATGAAATGTTCAGCTCGCTGCAGTTACTAACTACGACTGTTTTATAGCTGTTGAAAGATTATTATTTAAATTCAACTTATCAAGCAATTATTGCTGGCGCAATCCAACTCCCGAGAAACTATTTTGTCATGAAAATGTTATTAAATTTAGGAAATTCAGCAACTCCGAAGCAGTTTGAATGCTGCTATCGTCAGAAGTCACTTTAACATTATATTGCACTCTGTTGACGGTTTATCACTTTCAACAGTCAACACCTGAATAACAATAGGCTCACATTTATAGACGATTTTGTGTTAAATGAATATTTAGTTTCATTTCCACCAAATACGAGTATTACCGATCTAACACTTGCTTCAATAATCTTGTTATAATCATAAACAACAAAAATAAACGTCTTCTTTTAAGAAGAATTCACTATTATAGTTCATGAGCTGTAAAATTTCCACAACAGAAGTAAATAAATAATAATTCATATAATTATTATGTGCAACGTTTTTATTAATTTCTGGTCAGACATATTCGAATTCACTCTATCATTAACGATAATAAATTAAAATTAACTCTAGTAGGCAACATAAGACGCAGCGTAAGGAGAATATACAGAATAGGCACCAGGATAAACGTAGTTGGAATAAGCAATAGGAGCAGCAGAGTAAGCTGAAGTGTAGGCGATAGGAGCAGCAGCTACAGGAGCAGTATAAGCAGCGAGGAACTGTGGATTTGCTTCAGCTTTTGGTGCAGGTTTAGCTTCTGGTGCTGGAGAAGCCGCTGCTAGAGCCAAGAGAACAGCTACGATGCACTGGAAATGAAATGAAATAAATAGTATTTATTTATATTCAAAACAACGTTATACCAAAAGTTGAATGCAATAATATTAAAAGATGTCTTTGAAAGCATAATTTAGGAGATACCGCTGAAATTACATTAATACATTTACCCCAGTGGAGGAAATGGTGAAAATACTCCTGGACGGATGATATCTACCTTGTACTGATGATACTATTATTTTGACATCTATTGATAACACACTTTACGTAAGTATGACAATTGTTACAGGAAACTGTAATTAAGTCAATAATACTATTATGAAGTATGGTCAATGCTAATAAGGAACTGCAGTGTTTAACAAAAAAAGCATTGATTACAATGCCACAAAGCTTCAATGAAATGAAGAATTTTTGATGGTATGTAATAAATTATGCTTGTTGAGGATACATATTGTTCTATTAACACCAGAGATTTTGATAGCCCAGGGGACGAATAATCCAAATGCAATTCAGGGGGAACTTGTTTGTGCTAATATAACTTATATTTTTATCCTTCCGCAGAGAGGTTCAGCTTCTCATACTTGTTATAAAGTTAGACAGGATATTAAAACTACGTCAGAAATAAATGCAGATCACTCGTAGAAATGTGTTTCAATTCACTTGGAAAAATGAAAGAAATTGAGAAAACTGAAACCTTTAAGAAATTCAATAATACTTACAGTAACTAATATCACAAAAATCTTAATTAAACTAATGTAAAAACTATCTTCTGTAAGTTCCTTGTGGCATTCTTTTTTAGAAAAACTATCAGATTTAAAGTTCAACAAAAGCCATTATTTGGTCAGTTTTGATGTAGTTAGTCTCTTCACAAATGTACCGGTACAGAAAACAATAGAACTTGTCAAATCAAAATTAGAAATAGATCAGACCCTTACAGAAAGGACCAAATTGAGCGTAGCAGCAATAATAGAATTATTAAAATTATGTATAACAAAAACATATTTTCAGTTCAAAAATGATTTTTATAAACAGAATTTTGGTCTTGCCATGGGCTCTTGCCTCTCGCCAATTCTATCAAATATTTACATGGAACATTTTGAAGCCAAAGTAGTGAATAATCAAAAATTAAAACCAATTGTCTGGTGGAGATATGTAGATGACATTTTTGCAATAGGGCCTTATGACTTAGTATCTCTGAATGATTTTTTAATAAATATAAGTGAAGGAGAAAAATCTATAAAATTTGAAATTGAAATTGAAAATAATAATTGTTTACCATTTTTGGAGATTCTTATCAATAAAACACCTATAGGGTATGAAACAAGTGTTTTTCGTAAGCCAACACACACTAATAGGTATTTGAATTCGAATCATGCTATAAGCGTTAAAAAAGGGGTAGTAAAATCTTTATACGATAGGGCCAGAATTATTTGTTCTAATGATAATAATTTCACAAAGGGGAAACTGAAAAATGTTTTAAATGCCAATAATTACCCGGCAGAATTTGTAAATAAAGAAATCAAGAATATAGAGGAAGGCTCATTGTTAATACCCCATAATAATAACAATAATATTAATAATTCAGCTAATATAATTTTTAAAAACTTGACAATAACGTATGTTAGGGGTTTGTCAGAAAGAATTAAGAAAATTGGTAATCAATTTAATATTCGTACCAGCTTTAAATCTAACAATACTTTAAGATCTATCTTAACAAAAACGAAACCAAAAAATGAAGAACAATCTTCAAAAAATTGCATATATCAGATATCTTGTGAATGCGACAAATTCTATTTAGGTGAAACATCTAGACCAATGAAAGTCCGAATAAGTGAACATAAAAAATACATCAAAGATAGGGAGTTCTTTGAGTCAGGTATTTGTAAACATGCTTGGGAAGAGGGGCATAAAATTCAATGGGATTCGACAAAAATAATATTGAAAGAGCCCAATAGTAAAAGACGAAAAATCAAAGAAAGTACTTTAATACAACTAAATGCAGATAAATGTGTAGCTAGTATTTCAACCGAATGTAGTCAAATTTAGTTACTACCAATGTTAGAAAGAGAAATTTCCAATAATCAATTACCTGCGTTATCAGGATAGCATCATAAGTTTTTATCCATATTTTCTTATGATTTATCATTGGAATAGTTGTTAATCGAAACACACTTCAATACACAAAATAACCAAACTGAGCTATACATGTTTTGAAAACAAAAATGATCATACACAAAAAAGTAACAACAAACGCGTTTTATTAACAACATTTCCAAAATAAGCTAAAAAAAGCGCTATCCCAATAAAAACCGTTCCTGGAACGTGCACTTCACTGGATTCCATTTCTAGTAGACTATCATATCGTTAGAATGTCATAAAATAAAATATTTTATTTCACATTTTACCAGAGGTGTGATCTACTATGAATTGACCTTAATAAAATTTGACAACAAAGTTTTGTAGTCTTAAACTTCAAAATATTATTGATTGTCTAGTTGTCATATTTTTTCGTTGTGTCAGATAGGGACCAAAAATTATTTTATTAATCTTATTACTAGTTAATCTTGACAACGGTAGCTGGAACGCTACCGAAACGTCGAAATAAAAAATAAAAAACATTATTGTGGTTTGATTCCCAAAAGAATAAGAAAAAAAAGAATAATGTAAAAACTATCGGCTAAAGCAATTTGATGTATCATATCCTAATTTTAAAAAATCACACATTTTCTCACCATAATACTCACCAATTTGAACATATTCAATGAGGTTTTTTGTACTGATGTTACTAAATGAACAAATAGCTATGATTATAATTTAAACTTGTGTCCTATTTATATTGGTTCAATTTGATAAGTAAGAGTGGGACTGATGTAACCTTTGTCAAATGCATTACTTTAAAATTCTTGCAATTTACAAAATATCAGTAAAATAATGTCAAAATATTCTAGAAGGTAACGTATCATTTTGCATACTAACAACTATTTGTTATTGAGTACGAGCACTGAATTATTCATACATATCTTGAGAATAATTTAATCAATTAAATTGGGTTCAAATGATATTAGAATTAATCGATTTTTGGAAAAATGTGTCACAATATTGTAGTGCAAATCTCAAAAATATTGCTTAAAGGTTAGTCAATAACAATAGGAGAATCTGGGATAACTTACCAATAGTCAAGTAATGGAGAAAAATGTTCGCTCAATTGCAATGTCCCTTAACAATTGTTATATTTAATTAAAGCATGTTATGAATATTTTCCAAGATGATAATATCATACTTTTACTTTCACTAACCACAAACCAATATTTATATTAACAAAAAACTTTGTCGGCTTTGCACTCATTCAATTAATTACAGCTTTCCTTGAAAATTGTCATATTTAAGTGTTATCGATGGATGTCAAGATAATAGTATAACGCCTTACAGATGTGAACTCCTAACCTCTACAACCCAGGAGTAGAGGAATCTTCCCTATGTAGGGGTTGCGGCATGACTGACGAAACGTTAGTCCAGTGTCCACACTGGGCTGAACTACACAGGCGAATCTTCGGAGTCCCTGTTAAGGCCCCTGGAGACACAAGCAGGCATCCACTGAAAAAGGTTGTGGCCTTCATTGAAGGGCTCGGCTTCATGGATGTCTAGGTAGCAGAATTGGCACAATGGGCCCGCCAGTGAGCTCTGTGCCGGAACCTTGGCTTGAGTTTGTCAAGGTCAAGGCTCGCCTGCACATTTAGTACTAGTAGTACAGATTTGAAAATTACTTTTCAAACAGTAGACCGTTCACTAAGAACAAACATCTACTTCTCGGGCCATATTATGCCTCTACAGATAATGAATTATAGTTAAACTTGGACAAAACAATCGTATACATTTTGGAACCGTATTTATTCACCACTTTCTGAAGATAAT
The DNA here is from genome assembly GCA_910591675.1 of Galerucella calmariensis. Taxonomy (NCBI): domain Eukaryota; kingdom Metazoa; phylum Arthropoda; class Insecta; order Coleoptera; family Chrysomelidae; genus Galerucella; species Galerucella calmariensis. The sequence continues at coordinate 29,031 of CAJUYG010001158.1, forward strand.
AGTAATGATAATAGCAGGAGCATTATTATTTTCCAACAATTTTCTTACGAGCAAAAAATGCTTAGGAATGACGATGATATGTGAATATGGATATAACTATCAATTTTCAAAAATTGGAATTAACTAGAAATAGTTTCATTTGAAAGAGTAACATATTCCACTTATTCTGCTATATAGTCCAAAAAAATATTTCAAACATCACTGAACAATTAGGGCTAAGACTTTAAAAAAAATGGCCCGTCTACTTAATAATTTTTAAGCTGTATTTGTGAATTCAGTACCCTGAGGACTTAGTTTCCTCACCATAACAGTAATTTTCTCGCTGTACCTATGGTTTATTTGAAACGTATTGTCTGGCAATGTGAACGAGGATTGATCATGGACAAACAACACACCAAACTTTGAAATTTTTGAATTTGGAAAAACCATTTATTATCATTCTTAGATATTATTATCAATAAATCATCCACAAGATCTGAAATAAGTATTCACCACATACCAGCACACATTAATAGTTAGGTTCTTAAATTTTCAGTCCAATCATTCTGTGGGCGAGATATTTGGAATTTGTGTCCACTGAATTTGGATTATCGTACGTTCTCTTTTGATTGTTTTCATCATTTCTTGTTTCAAACTATCTTGTCCGGTAATTATAGATTAATGGATCGTAAAAACTCGTTTCCTAAAATTTTTAAATCATTTTCAACTGTCGTAAAACAAAGTACTAAGGATAAAAATATGATTCTGAAAATTTCATGTCAATAGACCTTCTCGTTCTCCTAATACAACCAATTAAACAAGGATACCGTAGCGGGGCGAAGACTATGACTGTGACGTCATCACATATTGAAGTTAATGTGCACAAACATTACGCTTCTGACTGTAACGTGCCTCGCGTAGGATTTACTTATTTTGAATTACTCGCAAAGTTTTGTGTGGATAAAATGTTAATGTTAATGATCTACTGAAAAAGATTACCAGTTTTTTGGAAAAAAGCAGTATCTATTTAATAAAATTTAATTTGTGAAGAACTGACCCATTATTTTATTGAATAATTTTGAACATTAATAACACCACAAGCTATAAGAACAATATCATCTACGTATTTTGAAAAATTAAGATTAATACAAGCTTGTTGTTTTCAATAACCCCCTCAATATGGATTCACAACGTATTTTATAATGTAATTTATAACAATTCTTATTGAAGAAAAATGAAATCCTGAAAATACACAAACAAAGTATGTTGACTTATCAGTGAATGCTTTGAGTCTTTTTATGCTTTTCTGCCATTGCTTCCGTTTTTTTTGCATCCCTATTGATAGAAATAAATGTTTTGTTAGATGTTTTAATCGTAGTACTTTTACATTCTGGAACCGCACAATATTTATAGCTTTTTTTCATCTGGCTTTGGTTCATTGTGTCGAATAGTTAAAATTTTTTCTAAACGTTCTTATTTCACAAACATAACACTGTTTATAGTTTGCTAAAATGTATAATAAAAAATAATAAGCATAGAGGCAAGCAAAGTAGGTACTGTTACTAGCCAAGTAGTCATCCAACCGAAAACCAATCGGCGCGGTGTCCGCTCTTTCAACGAGAGATTTCATATGCGATGACGTCGCGCCTGAAATTCGGAGAGGAGCGCTGTTTAATGTTTATAATCTTTTTAGGCGACTTAGCAGTCTCGCTGACGTCTAATTTTTTGCACAGAGCCTCAAAATGATGTGCTCTTCCTAATGGTAAAATTAAAAAAAATGTAAATGAGCCCATTGATAAATGTTCTCACTGAATTACAAAATCTACCTATTAAAAATAACTGTATATTGAATTGCAAATCCCAAGCGCCCTTTGCACTCATGACATTGAACAGAGCAATAAAATAAAGTAATATTGGAATGGTATTGTATAAGAATAAAACGGGAGAATAATAGAATTATGAATCAGCATCTATCACGATGCTGATGGGAGCCATGGGCGCCGCTTTATTAGCCTTGACCGCTCTACCACCGTACATAGACAATGAATAGTAGTTAAATTTAAGCTCCTCCTAGCTCAATGTCTATCTCACTTGGTCTCCGGTGCTACTCTTTTTCGGGATCTTGGAAGTTCCACTCCAGCGATAGACAGATACCATGTGTCTTTTGTAATTTGTAATTTTCAAGCGAAGTTAGCTTTATTCGGGTTTTTAGAGCCTCTTGAAGCCCCTGCTTTGGCTTTGTGCGGAAATTTTGATTCCCTCTGTATTAAGATATGTTTTAAGGTGGAATCATAACCATTTTGCACTCAATTGGCCAGCTCAGCGTGAAGTAACGGCTAATATTGTTTTATGTAAATACACCAAGCAAATTGTCAGCTTTGCAACTTAATTCCTTTTTTCCTAATTTGAAGCACAGCAAAGATCCCAACAATAGGTGCTGAATTAATAATACAACAGATTATAATGCAACTTTTTTTATTAATATCATTCCACGCAAAATGGAATTCACTTCGTCATTGGTGATAATAAATTAATGTGAATAAAAATAAACTTTAGTAGGCAACGTAAGAGGCAGCGTAAGGAGAATATACTGAATAAGCACCAGGATACACGTAGTTGGAATAAGCAACTGGAGCAGCAGCGTAGGCAGAAGTGTAGGCGATGGGGGCAGCAGCGACAGGAGCGGTATAAGCAGCGAGAAACTGTGGATTTGCTTCGGCTTTTGGTGCAGGCTTAGCTTCTGGAGCTGGAGAAGCAGCTGCTAGAGCCAAGAGAACAGCTACGATGCACTGAAAGTAGAATGAAATAGTATTTTTATATCTTGAGAACAACGTAATAAAAGTAATTGAACTATAATAAAGCATTTGAGATCTATCAATATATTTTATCAGCTTTAAAAAAATGTCCTACAAAAATACTTCTACATTAGAACTAAAATAAAATGAAAATAAGAGCTTAAAGAATACAGAATAGTGTATGCAGGATCTCAAAACTACGTCATAAATCACATCATACATTTTATTACTTAAATACTCACCAATTTGAACATGTTGATATAATTTTTTTTTTGTACTGATGTCACTGAATGAACGATTACTTATGATCATAATTCAAATATGTGTCCTTCTTATATTCCTTATAATTTGAAGTAATGAGTGGGGCTTGTGTAGCATTATGCATTACTTTTAATTATTTCAATTTACAAAATATTAGTGGAATAATGTCAAAGGTGAAGTATCATACTGCATACTAATAACTATACGTTAAGTACGAGCACTGAATATAATTATTTATTTATATATTAAGAATAACAAATACAGTCAAATTGGTATCAAATAGAAATAGTGTTCATCTCAACAACACGCTCAGCCTGTGGTAATTATTTATTATTGAAGATTAGATATAGAGACATTAGAGACAATAGTTGTTGGATGAAGACAGTTTTGTTAATATGCTTATTATTCTCCCTCTTCCAACAAGTAAGAGAAGTCCAACAAATAATTAAATTGATTACAGGCGATGTCAAAATTAGTTGTACACTGTTTAACACGAGGCTAAGTACTAGAACCCAGATAAAATCTTATAAGAGCCGCCATAAAAATACCAAAAAAATATGGTTCATGGTTCACTGAACAGATTGGGTCATCTGGTACTTCCAGCAAAAAACGACAAATTCCTAATGCAGCCTCGGAATTCGCTGATAGGTCTGCCAATAATCTGAGTGAATCATGAGAGAAATACCTACTTGAGGCGTAGGTTGATGTTGTTATATTTTCTTAAATTGAAAGGAAATTTTGGGAATATTGAATAATGAATGATTTATTGAAACAAATCAAGATTTTCGACCTAACTAGACTCCCAGTACTCACAACCCTTTCCATTCAGTATAATTATTTTGTCAGCTCCAATTTCATCTTAAACAAAACGGAATTCTATATTCGGGATTACTTATTTTGTCCTAAAAATACTAAAATAGCATGTCCAAAAATAATAATTTAACTTAAAAACATTCCATATTAGTTGTTATTTCATTATTTCAAGCTGTCGGCTCTCTTAATTACCGTACCGCGTTATTTTTCATACGAGCTTATTCAACCTGGAACGTTTGTAGTTGAGTAGAAACAGGTGTTTTCATTATCCATATAATTGTCTCATAATTGTCCGACCCAACTTTCGTCGTTAATTTGAGGGCAGAATGTATAGCGGGAATTTGTTAACATAACCATAGATTTTATAATTCAATATAACAGCATATATTATATCAATGCATATCCGAATAGAACTATTTATTTCAATTTTTTTTAATTTCATTTGTTTATACTTAGTTTGTATTAATCAATGCTCGTTCGTCTTCATTTCACCTCTCTTTTGTATAACGTAACGCAACTTCTCTTTCAACAATAGTAACCAAATTTGGACTCATTCTATTGCAATGTTCGCTGAATCTCGTTAAATAGGATGCAAATGCAAGTTTGCAAATACTTAATTTATAGAGCTCCACGACATATTCAATGTACTTTTTATGTCCATTTATTCTGATCCTCATTGGTTTGAGTGTTCTCCCTGAATTTACTTTGTCACATTCACAGGAAGTATGCAGTTTTTGGAATATTGAATTCAATAGCGATTTCATCAATTCTTTGCGACAAACTTTAAGCATTATATATGACCTTATTGAGTTTATGAAGATTATTTTTGTTAAATTAATATTATTTTAATTATTATCATTGAGTATTGAAACTGATTTATTTTTGAATGCTTGATTTTCTTGGTTATAAATTTTGTAGGGCTCTTTTTATTATTCAAAACTGAGTTTTTCCCTATGTAAATCCATTACCATGTTTTAGGCTCAGGTTTTACTATTACTGAATGATTGAACTCAACATTTTGAAGCCTATTGGAGAGTTTACCGCACACTTGTTCTATATCTTAGGCCCGTATGTAATTATTGATAAGTCAGCCCAAAAGCGGTAAAGGAATGCTGTTTTCATTTGTAAATATGGTAAATTGCAGCAGCCTTCAACTACAGACAACACATTTTTCTTATTTTTGTATTTAGCATCCTCTTAGTTGTGTATTTGACCAAACGGAGAATTGTTTTTCGTAAATGTGAGTCCTACACCTCATTGAAGAATTTTTCGAATAGAAGTACAATTTTTCCCAGCTTCATTAAACCAAATCTGTGCAGGAATCCATTCAGCAAAGCCTTTAATTCCAAAAAGGGGAATTGGGAACAAAAACTTCCCCAAATTCTACTCAATGAATGAATAATATTAAAAAATTGAATATATATCTTGAGGTGAGAGAAAATCCTGATAATTCCAGTCGACAAGAAAACAAGCTATCCATCGATTCTTTGAATATTAATAGCCCTGTCATCCAACTTGAAATTTTGGTATTTTGTAGCACGAAAAAAGTTCAATGGGGAGATGAAAATGTTTATTGCAGTTGCAGAATGCTTTTCAATAATTCGAAATGTGTATAAATATTCACAAAAATTGTTCTATAATGTCTAAAATATAAAATATATCTGTGTGAATTGGGATTTCGAATTAAGCTTGTAGTGCTACCGGCGGGGACAGATGAAATACTTCTTACATGCTTTCTACCACATTAATTTATAACCATACTTTTTATTCCAAATCAATTCCATTGTTTACTTTGTTTATCTCGTGTTTAGAGTATTTGAAGCGTAGTTAGGCCTTTTAAACGTTGTCTAAACTGTGATTCTGATGACTCTTACCTTTTATTAATGTTCATTTAGATATAATAATTATTATTGCTGCAAGGATTAGTGTTAAGGTGTTAATATTTTGGTACAGAGTTAGAGCAAATCTTGTGATATCATACTTCAATCGTCTCCTCACAAACAAAGACAAATGGTCTAAAAAAAATTAAAGTCATTGGAATTTATGAGGTATTTTGAAAGGAACGAGAGTTCTCTGTGTTTAGTGGAAGATGGAGTGCTTCTCAATGCGGTCCATATAATATTATATGGAAAAACTGAACAAAGCTTTTCAGTGACAAAAGTGTGTGTCCTCTGTCTCCCGACAAGCGCCTTCATCAAGTGAATGGAGAAATTGAAATTACAGACGGGTACATGAAAATTATGCAAATTTTTGGTTCTTGCAAAGCAGGAGCTGGTGACCGATGTAAACACATTTAAGCTTTTTCGTTTAACGATTAGGGTCATGAATTTACTATTCAATTTCCATTTTCCCTGTTTAAAGTTAATTTCTTTCAGTGTCTTTTTCAGCCACAGAATAATGATCATTATTAGACGACATTATGAGAGCGGAAGGGTTGCTTTGCCTCTAAGAAGACAATTTCCTAACAATAGCAACTAAATATAACAATAACAAAAAAGATCTAATAGAAATGGTTTGAAGAAAGGCGATAAATTAATGAAAATCGATGGTAAACAAAAGTTACGATTCTGTGGTTATAAAACAATGTGGCGGAAACTAGTTTACATTAGAGATTAAAGCCACCAGAGTGCGTATTGCTTCTCTTGAAATGACAATAAAGATTGTTGTAGGTAACGAAACACAAAAACAATTTCCTTTATCTGATCTAATTCAGTTACATAGACTTCTCGGAGCTTTTGAATTCCTATAATCCCCCACATATTTGCCACTGTTTGAATGAGCTTGTCGGATCGTTGGGATATTTCTCTCGTTTCCTCATCCATAAATTCAACGGTTATAACTCACGAGTATCTTTTCCAGTGAAATAGAGGATGCGTGAAAATTATTCAAAAAATTGAATATGAAATGCTATGCGTTGAGGAATTACTTAGTATAGACATGGTGGAGAAATATAAAGGGTGTCTCAGGACGAAAGAGAAAAAAGTCTGGAGCGTATAATCAGCACCAAAATAATGTTAGTACTTTATATAAACTTTTTCTATATAGGCCCTTGTTTTCGAATTATAAAAGAGGTACTACTCTTGTTGAAATTCGATATGAAATAAGCCGTTTGGGTAATTTTTATAGGTTAGGTTCCGAATGAAACAAAAGTTGCTCAATTTCGCTGATGAAATTATGATGTTGAATGACGTAAAAATGCAGGTTCTTGCCTAACTAACCAATAAATTTGGAGGTAACCTTAGCCAGTTAGCAGGGCCTTGTTACCTTATTAATATGAAGAAAAGAATTTACTTAAGCAGAACTAGTAACAGAATAGAAAAAGTAATTTGAGGGCGCCACTAATTTTCTTTCCTAAAAGAAAATTAGAAAGAAAATCGAATTCAATGGTAAGCTAACTTTTAATCTGTTTAAAAAAAGAACTTAAAGTTTCTGCATAGTAAATAAAACTAACTGAGTAAAAAAAATATATATAATTATAGTCTTGAAATTACAAAAAAAAGATGGGTTAGTAGCAAATACAAAAAAAAAATACTTTGCACCATAACATAGTTGTTTGAAGAAGACGATGATGTTGGTGTTGTAACTGTCTATGTAGGTACTATGTCTGTTGAATCGGTGTTTGAGAAACTTCTTAGTTAAACATGGAACTGTGACCCAAAGGCTTGTCCGCCACTTAGGAATCTATGATTCAGACAAATCAGAACCTGTGTCCCAGAAACAGTAAGACTCTCCAGAAACTGTGATTTAAGAAACTTTTTTTTCGGGAACTGTTCTTCCAAGGAACTGTGCTATCCAGGAACTGTAGGTATCTCCAGAACTGTGTTCCAGGAAACTGTGCAGTAATCCAGATAGGTACTTAAAAAGGCAGCCTATTAGTTTTCGTGTAAACTGGAGTTAAAATAATTACTTGGATTACTGCACAGTTGTATTCTCGACAAACGATGAGAGAAGACCTGCCGGAACCTTTCTCATCCTTATTTAAAGACCGTACTATTCCACCAAAAATCAAAATTGTAAAGAAATTGCACATTTTTAATATCTGGAATGTTAACGTTTCAAATTTCAACAAATAAATTCTACAAATTGTACAACAAATAAATTTAAACCTTTTGAACATAATAATATTAATTCTTTAATCTTCTTTGTGCATCTATAAATTATTTATTGTACCATTATTTAGTTTAATTAATTTTAAATATATACCTCATTTAAAAACCAGGAGGAGTGATTTGAATTTAAGTTGGCAATTCTGTAGACCTCTGATTGGTCAGATTCAGCCCAGCTTCACACAACACTTTTTAATATTGACATCAGCTGATAGTTTTCATTTTTGATAGTTTTGACAGATAAATAAATAAATATTGGATGAAAAACCAAAAATATTCTCAAGCAGTGGGTACATTATTACTTTACATTTTTTTTAAGTAGTATAGTCGGTTTAGCGAGTATTAAGGGAATACTGAGGTAGAGAAACATTATATAGTGCAGAAAATATTGGTGGAATACCATGACTTTTGAAAAATTGTGATGAGTGAATAAAAAATTTTGTTCGAAGAACAAAAATGTTATCTGTGCAGGACAAAATTTTGCAAGCTTCAAAGAAACGCCAGAACATATTATCAATTGTCATATACTTTTCAATTTAATTGTAATAAATATAATTAAAGTAACTTGACTATCTGTAATTCTCCACCATCAACAATGATCATAATTTGTTTGTTGTCGATGTGAATCTGAATCTTCTTATGTTTGAATAAGAAACGAAACTGGAAAAAGTCTTACATTTTGTTTAATGCGTAGGTACATCTGAAAAATAGACTACAGATCAGAGGAGAAATCGACTTATGACTAATGTCTTTGCTATCAAGGCATATTTAATATATTTGGAACACGACTGTTGACTACGTTTTCGGAACACACCCTTTAGTAACTAATCTGGTAACTTTTAGTGGTGTGAGTAAGGTTTTTCAAATTACTCCTCCTGGTTTTTAAATGAACAGTTACTTTTGAAAATCAAAATTATTTGACAGCTGTCAAATTAAGTATCACTTAATTGGGCTTGTTCGCCAGCAATAAAAGTGTACCACTACAAACTCTACGAATTCATGGTTCATGCATGATGAGGCCTCTCCTCATTTCAGTTTAGATGTACGACAGCATTTACACACAAGGTTTCCTAATAGATAAATTGGTCGTGGAGGTCCTTTTCAATGACCACCTCGATCAGGATACGTTAATCCTATGGATTTCTTTTTCTAGGGCTATAATAAAAGTAAAGTATACGATACACCGGTGCAAACAGGGAAATATTTAATAGACAGAATTATGTTACACTGCAATGTTATCAGAAATGATAAGGAATTGCTCCTTCAAGTGAAAAGAAATAACCTTCGTAGACTTAAAATGTGTGAGGAAGTGGGATGAGCTCGTATTGAAGATTTACTAGAATAACATTAGTTAGTGTATTCATAAAACTATGAATATTAGCCAAACTGCTTATTTATCGAGTTCCAGCAAGAGTACCTCTTCGATAGCTTAATATATGGGGAAGTTAATTTCGATAATGTTATACAGAGTGCCATAACTGCAATAATTTTGGATCACTAGCCATTGTAAGTAGTCCGTCCCTGGCTTCAAGGCACTACTTTAATCAAATAACTACTACAAAAAATAAAAACCAAATTTAAAATTGAAATTAAGGAAACCTATAACTCGAAAACGAGGGCCTGCATAGAAAAAGATTATATAAAGTACCAACATAATTTTGGCTCAGATTATACGCTCCTAACGTTTTTCCCATTGGTCGAGGAACACCCTGCATATCGGTTGTGTATTTATGAGCTTCACTTTCAATAATACTCACTATTTGCCAATCGTTATACTTTTATGAACAATGCAAATCTCAGGAACGTTCTTATATTTCAACTGTTAGAGATTTTATACGAGAAAGTAGATTGTGTTTATGCGTGATGAGTTATAGTTTCAAACACACATCTGAGACATTGCTGCAAAAGGCCGTAGGCACCAGAAAGGTCCATAATAATCCTCTATCAATGAGCCGCTCTGGAACTTTCCCTATTACCAACCATGTGATGGTATTTTACCCTGGCACCGCGTTCATATTTACCGCTAACATTTACTCTTCGTTTGGTAAATAGGGCAACCCCAGTTCCTTTTAATATTCCAATAACAGCGGCGTCTCCAGCAGGGGATGATACAATTATAAATGGAATGAATAATATTCCTAGAATCTCACAATTCTTGATTATTTGGCAAAAGTAGTCATTCGTGTTCCACTTTTTGACCAAATTTCCATCTCATATTTTCTCGGGTAGGTAATGTGAATATAATAATATAATTTTACTTTCATTTTCTGAAAATTATTTGGAAACATATGCTCGTCAGTTAATTTTGGACAGAGGCTAAATCCTCTTTTTTTCATAATTATAACATGTATCTTTCCAATTAATACTCAGTGATGCTAGTTAAATAATTCACTGCAAAAACAGTCCGGCCGGTGAACTATTAACTTCGCTCGGACCTTCAAACCGGCTTCAAATCGGTCTATTGTTCGATTGTGGGCTTCAGGATACCATAAAAGCCGGAGACGGAGACCGAGTGAGGTAAACATCGTGCTAGGAGGAGCATGGAGTTAACCTACTGTTCTTGTCTATGTACGGTGATTCTGTACGGTGATTCTGATAGTTCTCGAGAAATTTCAAATTTGTTTTTTAATATTCAATTATTATCTGACATCTAGTTACCTATGACATGATACGCCGATGCAAAGTTTTTAATTAAAATTTGTTATTTTGACAGTAAGTGCTTTGTTGTATGATTTATTATTGATAAATTAAAGGTTTCTTAAATCAGAATTTCATTATCAATCATTAACTTTGCAATAAGATTAGTAAAAAAACTTAACGCTAACTGGAAGAAAATTTCGTAAATTTTCACGTAACAAACTATCCGAACTTTTAGATGAAGTTCCACTATCTACAGGACAAAAAATGTGGCTGCAGTTAGATGGTACGTCTGTTGATCACAGTATAATTGTCCGGCGTTACCTGAACAATGTTTTTCCACAAAAATGGATTGGGCGAGGGGGTCCTTATCTTTGAACGCCAAGGTTCCCATACTTGACGCCATTAGTCTATTTTCTTTGGGGTTACATATAAAGTATTGTATACAATACAAAGCCAACCACTCCTGAGAACATGAAGGATAGGATAAGGAGAGCGTTTCAAACAGTAACACCAGAAATGTTGAAGAAAGTGAACAATAAATTTTTTTAAAAGAGGGTTCAAATTTGTATCCAACAAGATGGGCGTCACTTTGAACACATTCTTTGAATTTTTTGTACCTAGTTATTTTTTATAATTTTGAAGCTTATCGTATCTGTATGCCCAAAAATAGTATACTTATCCTTAATAAAATTCTGATTTAAGAGACCTTTAATTTATCAATAATAAATCATACAACAAAGCACTAACTGTCAAAATAACAAATTTTAAATTTTTAAAAACTGTCATAGGTAACTAGATGTCAGCAAATAATTGAATATTAAAAAAACAAACTTAAAATTTCTCGAGAACTATAAGAGTTATATATAGGCAACCCTAATACCAAGTGAAAGGTAATAAATTCCCACGTTTAACAGACCCAACAGATACAGGGTGTTCCATTTAAATTAAGCCTGAAATTTATGTATTAAATGGTTAGTGTTATTCTGTCATCTTAAAAACACCCTGTATATGATAGCATACCAGTAAATATTGGAAACGGAATGTTAAAAGCTTCCAGTGAGATGGTGTGAAGCAAATGTGGTTATCCGTTTTTATTTTGAAGTTATTGTATTTTTTGGGAGGGTCTACAAATTATGTAAAATCGATTTATCCTGGAAACTGAACTAGATAGGTATAGGGAAATGTTAATGAACTTACATTATTTTTAATAGTACAATTTACAAATGTGATAGAATACAGGGTGTTCCATTTAAAGAAACCTAACTTTGATACGGCACGCTTTTTTGGAGCACCCTGTATATTCCAAAATATTTTTAAATTATAGTCCTAAGTGATCTACTTAATTCTACGTCTTATCTTTTCTAATTATATTTACCGTTAAGACGCCAGAGAATAGTTCGTTCATAGTGCCCCACCCTGTATAATAATTTCATGACAATTTTATCACGTAAATATAAAAATTGCAGCAACAAATATCAAAGAAAACATAATGATTTAATTATCTGATTGATATCGTAAGTTTTTATGGAGACAGCTATGTCTTGTTTCCAACCCTTTGTAAATAGTCGATTAAGCATCATGTTTAGAATAGCATGAATAACAAAATCACGATTAGATATTGCTCTCGACATCTCGACGGCATCGCTTTGACCAACAACTACTGGTAACCGCAATTTGTTATTGGGCGTACACGAATAAACATCTATTGATTAAAATACTCATGTAACACTTTAATATCCTAGGAACGTACCTGGAATGTTCGGCGTGGTCCAAGGTACATTCCTACAATGGACATGAATAACATTTTGTATTTCCCTAGGGCTTGCTAGGATTGTGTCTTTTGTCACATCAAGTACCAATATGTCCCTATGTACCACTGTGCATATGTGTGGCATGTTTTAGGGATGCTTACATGCTTACTGTTTTCCATTCATCCATTCATCACCAAACAATTACTTAACCTGGTAATAAATTCTTCAACATTTCGTAGCATAGTGGCTGTTATACACTCTGTATCTTTTTCCTCACTCGGGCTTTCAAGTCGTGAGTGGTTAAGATTGAAGCTTCGCATAATAAAGAAAAACCTAAGCCACTGGAAATTTTTTTCGAAGAAAAGAAGGTCTCATCCCGCAAAAAAATCGGACACAATGTGCGCCAGCTGCAATCAGTCACTGGGAGTGAGGAGACTTAGCAAAATCCAAAATCCACGCACTCCATACAATGTGGATCGCTTATTGCTTACAAAATAACTGCTCGTTGAATATTGCTCTGTAAATCCATAAAGTCTATTTTCTAAGGTGCGAGTTGACGCTGCTACTCGAAAAAGTTGCATGCAACTTGGCGTTTTTTTTTTCGTTAAGCCCGGTTCTGACGGGGCAATTCATCAAGGCAACTTAATTGCAGCAACTTCTCGCCGCAATTCGTCTCCTATCAAAGTTGCATGAGCGTTCACATCATGTTCATACTATTGCAGCAATTTCTTAGGGAAATACTATATTGTTGCCAATATTAAAAATATTTATAAATAGGGTTCTTATATGGTTCGTATGGTTCGTATATGGTTCTTATATAGTGAATTTTTTTATTAATTTCCTCAACGGGAACATCATAAACATTTTCCAACTAAGCTTTTTTAATCTCATTCATGGAGTCCAATCTTTTGTTTTTTAATTTGTAATTGATGTGATTTGTTTTATACAGATTTATCTGCGATTCATAAACTGCTATCAAGTTTTTTGTCGAGTTTCTATCGCAATCCTGACTCATTCTTATCTATTTAATTTTAATTCTTCATACACAATTTACAAAACCAACAGTTTTTTAGGACAATAAAGAATCCTATCACATAACATGGAGAAATAAATAACATACAAAGCACAGATACAAAGATAATCTCGTAACTGACTTTTCATCTACTTATACCAACAGAAGTTTTAGGTTTGCGTAAAAAAAGTCACTAAAAAAGTTACCAAGTTGCTGCAACTTATGGCATAAAATTAGAACCAGTTCTATTTTGGTGCCACTCGATTGCATTGATAAATTGTATGGTAGGAACACCTCAACTGCATGCAATTTTGTCGCCGCAATCGAGTTGCAGAGACAAAATTGCACCGTCAGAACCGGGCCTTAGGCGCGTCGGTCGCATGAATTAGAACTTGCTCTGTTTTCGAGCGAGAAGTCGCTGCGACTTGGTAACTCTTCTGGTGGATTTGGTCGCACCGTTCCAAAATTTCTATTAGCGCACCGCTCTGACATAGCTGTCACTGTCAATCAAGTTGGCAACACGTTACGTTTCCCCTATGCCTCGATAAGTCGCAGCAACAAACTATCGATATGCTGATTGTACTTTTTCTCGCATTTGTCCCAGCAACAAGTCGCTGCGATTTGACGCAACGTGGAAAATGTACCTAATGTGCATACATTCGTTAAAAATCGCTTAATGTATCCCGAGTAGTCAAAATGATTAACTGGCCATACAAATGATTCAACTTTCATCTCAGGCATCTGTGTAGTTGAGATTTGATATAGTGCAATTCCAGGATATATAAATATAGCGCAGCAATGCTTCCTCAATTATTCGTATCATCAATTCCCAGTTAAGGGACATATATGTGAAAAGTAAGAGGGTAACGTACAGTTATCTTCAAATTTCAGCTGTCAAGGGAGTCGCTGAGCTCAATTTGCAAATTTCATTAAATTAGCAATAAAATTGTTCCAGAAAATTTGAACCATTAGTTATTAGACGTTTTGATGTTTTAATTATGCCGACTAAGAACACTTCAATTGAGTTTCACGGAATATAAATCCATGAAAAAATCTTTGACATTTTCTTGTCAAATTTCTTGAAAGATAATTTAGCATTTTAATGGAAATGATTCTACATGAGTCCAATTAGTGATACGACTTTCAGTAATTTGAAATAAAGAGCTCCGTATTCATCTTTGGAGAAATAACTTGTGAGTTTGTTCTAGCAACTGAAATTTTCATAACTTTTCCTCACGCGTTATAAATTTTCAGCTTATTACAAGAAGCAAGGGTCGCTAGATATCAATTGTGGATGAAGTTACATGTTTTGAAGCTCGAATTAGTATTCTTCCCATAGTTCCTTTTCACATTTTCCGACTTCTTCCAAGATGCAGTTTTAAGCGGACACCACAACATGGTTCGGGTCTGACATCCACAACAATGTTACCTTGCTAGACCTAACAGTTACCAGCTGCTTAAGAGACTCATTAGTACTCATAACCTGTAATAAAGAGTTGCGGTCGTTTTTTGAATCACTTCTGAACACCAAAATCTATTGAGGATATAGCTCGTAAGGTATAGACACTTTCCATGACATCTGTCACAACTGGACTGTGTTGCCAAGCACTTGAAATAGTGTGAGGATCTTGTGAATATTAAATAAATTGAATATTTTTTTTTTCATTTGATTATAGGTTAGTTTTAGCATTGTCTAACAATTGTTTTAGTTATCGTTTGCCAACAAACTTTGAGCTTTAATTACGCTTCACTGATAGTGAAATGTTACTCACAGCTACTACATTCAACTTAAGTGCCGCTGCTGCAAGTGATGAGCAAAAAGTCTGCTTCGAACACATCAAGTCCGTGGTCATCTCTATTGATTGAGATGATCCAGCCCTTAGTATCTCAAGATGCCCCTTCAGATCACTTGGAGTCAAAGATTTAAACTGTGAGCATTTTTTAGAGCGATCCTCCGTACATGTAGATGTAATGGAGGAAGAACTAGCACCAACTCTAAAGCAAGGGTTCCTCAACTCTTTTCATAAACCAGTTCCAAAAGTTAGCTGTATTCCTACCATATTCCCAAAACTCGACAGCAAATGTGAAGATTAGATATAGCTATGGAAATTAGCGTTGCGGGAAGTGGGGAGAAGTACGAGTGGTATTTATAACCAAACCAGGTAGGATGGACTACACCTCACCAAAAGCATTCCGACCAATTAGTCTCACATCGTTTTTTTT
Organism: Galerucella calmariensis; assembly: GCA_910591675.1. Lineage (NCBI taxonomy): Eukaryota > Metazoa > Arthropoda > Insecta > Coleoptera > Chrysomelidae > Galerucella > Galerucella calmariensis. Next base: position 44,611 of record CAJUYG010001158.1, read on the forward strand.
GAACAATGGAGAGGTTATGCGAGCGGTATATAAGAGATGAAGTGCTAATTCACAAACCACTTCATTCAAATCAGCATGCTTATACTACTGGAAGGTCCACTGATTCGGCCTTTCACCGAATGGTTAGCAGAATCGAAAGATCATTGAACAAAGAATCCACCCTGGGTATATTCATAGATATCGAGGGTGCGTTTGATAAAATAACCTTTCCAACAATTACCCAGCAACTCAACTCCAGAAATGTACCTCCGGTAGTAGGAGAATGGATATTCAAGATGCTCTCTAGTAAAGCAATAAGTATCAATGTAGAAGGCAGCACAGTAAAAGGACTTGTCATGAGGGGATGTCCACAAGGAGGAGTCTTATCACTCCTTCTGTGGAACATAGTCCTAGACACCCTGATCAATCACCTCAACAACAATGGATTCTACACAATTGCATACGCAGATGACATAGTTTTATCTTGCAGACTGGCAAATTTGTGAGCACTGTGCGATAGAGCGCAGGATGGGCTTGAATTAATTGGAACATGGTGTAAGGAACACTCACTGTCGATCAATCCCAGAAAGACTAAGATGGCCCTTTTCACCAGGAAAAGAAGTTTATCGGGTTTAAAACCTCCCGAAATCTTCCAAAGCAAACTAAACATTTCGGAAGAGGTGAAATACCTTCGTATTACCCTCGACAGAAAACTAACATGGAACTCTCATCTACACAGCAGAGCAAAAAGAGCATATGTGGTTTATGAGCAGTGTCGGAGGACAGTGAGACGCTCATGGGGTCTGTCACCCCATGTGGTCACCTGGATCCACACTGAAATAATAAGACCCATGTTAACGTATGGAGCAATTGCATGGAGACCGAAGGTTCTACAAGCAACGGCCATCCAAAAATTATATCAAATACAGCGAATGGCTTGTTTAAACATCACAGGAGCCATGAGAACAACACCAACCGCAGCAATGGAACTAATTATTGGTCTGACCCCTCTGGACCTGTACGTCAAGGAGGTTGCGTTAATGGCCATGGTACGATTGCGCATGACTGGTGTAAACCCCGAAGTGGGAGTGGGCCAATTGAGGTTAAGCCTATGGCAGGAAGCGCTTACTGTGCTACCTCTGCTGCAGGCAGCCAATGATGCAATTGAACCCAGGTTTTTGTTCAACAAACCCTACAGATGAAACTGTCAGGCATGTCTTATGCGAGTGTCCGGAGTTATCGTCAATAAGAGAGTGTGTTAGGTGAGTCTTGGCCTACACCTGCCGATATAAAGGAGATGTCTCCCAGTGACCTGTCCACCTTCCTGAGAAGGACATGATGGACGATGACCTAGGAGGACAACTCATTGGGAGGATGTACAATGGCTCACATGTGGCCTGAGTGCTCTGAGCCTACACTCACCCTCCCTACTGTACATATAAGGTTAAGGTTAATTGTTCAATTAATTGTGCTGTGAGTGGATATCAAAAAAGTGAAGTCGGGTCCTCTGTGAACCCCTGGGAGTCCACCTGGATCACTTTGGGAATCAATGATCCAAAGTTTTGCTGAAGCCATTGTCCCGTGAGCATGCAGGCGAGGCGTTGTACTCTTTGCAACTATTTATCTCAAACTAACGCAGCATTGGGAATACATATCCATACATTCATTCCGACCTCGCTTAGGTATACTAAAAATATCAAAATTGACATGGAAACCATTGTATTACTTTTATAATGATCCATTTAACTACATCTAGGAAATAAAATTAAGAAGCTTTCATATATTATCATTTTACATAAAATGTAAGCGTGAATTACTACTATTTCCCTGTGATTCGTTAAAAACCTAGCTTTGGAACTTCAACAGTTAATCTTATTTAACACAACTTATAATATGTAACTTGTTCGCTAGTTGCGATCTTTAACAACTTGAGAAACTTTCCATGAATGGAAAGTATACTATAACTTCATTCAAGGTGAAGTGATTTGGTAGGGAACTATTCCGTCGCCGTGTCAAAACTGTGATTACGAGAATGATAATTTAACAAAATTTCAAAAGGAAATAATTTAAAAACCTTCACCTCTGCTTGTTTTGTTACGTAAATTACTATTTCGTGCACTGATTTAGCAAATATTTAAGAAGCGACCCTTGTATTTACAGTAATTATTCCAAAACAGAGAACTACTGAAATTAATTTCAATTAGAGGTTACACGTACTTTGTCCCGGCAAGCATACTAAAACTGTGATTAGTAATTAGACATCTGCGACTTACGTTCGCATTTGCAACATCTGCAAACGAGCTAAACTGATACATATTTATTGTTATTAATTAGTTGACAATTAATTAAAATAAGCTGTAAATCTGTGCCTACGAACTCATGTTTTGCTAGTAAAGGATTTGCCACAAAGTATAATAAATTAGAAGCTAACGAGAAAGCTTAAAGAAGAAATTTGAAACCGGCAATTTTGGGAGTCCTCTTCTGAATTAAGTATTGTTGTTTTTTGGGAAAATTACAACCACTGTTGTGTTTGGGGAAAATGTTGGTTATTTTTATGGTGTACAACTAAGTCTTCATTATAATTTATGCCTGAAATTAATTAGTTATTAAACAGAACTGGTTAAACAAAAATGACAAATCAACATGTCAAAAACAACAATAGCCTGTCTAACTTTACAAGCAGTGAGATTAACTTGAAATGTCAGGCTGGATTGATAAATTGTCACAAATTAAGATGTGAAATTTTCTTACCGAATACCGAAATTCCAGATATAATTTAAGCTCTTGTGATATACGTGAAAATATATCTCATTTCACTTTATGAAACGCCAATGAGCGCGCAATAGCTTATAGGCAAAAATAAAATGAAACGTTAGGAGATCTATATTTCTTCGGCAACTGGGTGGAATTTGAAATTATTTTTTGATGCGTCCTAAATGAATTGGTTCACAGCTTGACGTATTTTCATCTCGTATTTTTCATCTCCCAAACCGACAGAATTGCTGAATCAGGCTGTCAAACAACTCCAAGAATAATAATTAGTAAATGGGATAATAAAGAAACTGAAACTGAGAATTTTGTTAGAAACATTTTTAAAACCACTGGTAATATTTAAAATCGTTGATTGGCTGATTTAGTGACTCATTAGTTCGGCACTACCAGCCAGTTTTCTAGCTTTTTATCAATGTTTAACCCTCGCTTATCAACCGTCATTCTACTTGTTTTTTACATTATACTCGACGGTGAAAACGGCTTCCATTTAATATAATGAAGCTCACATGTGTCAAGCGTCACGGCTACTGGTCTAAAGGATGTATCTTCAGTAGGAGAAAATCCAATATTTTTCAAGTGACATAACGGTTTTGAGGTAGTTGTCGTGCAATGGACCTGGTGCTGTAAATTTTCTAATTTTCGTATATTTATCAAATTGGGATAAAATTTTCATTAAAATTTCGAGTCAAGTGACCGTCTCACTTCTAATTCCAGAGAAAAACAGTCAGAACAGCCAGAAATTTACCGAAAACTAATTATTATTGGATTAATATTTTATGCAAATGCAAAAAAATTAGAATGAAATGAAACTATAAACAATTTGCAGAAACAACTACATAAATTGATGGAGAAAACATGACGTATAGAATACTGTATCAATAGTCGCGTTCATCACAACGTAGCGCTACCGAAGCGATCATCAATTTTCTGCTGAACGCGTGTTTTGTTAACTGATCAGATTGAGCGATGTGGTATCAGTCGCCATTTTTTCAATCAGAATTAAAATACGCTACACGCTACCGATTGATGATGCATTAACTGTCATTTATGATATATGTTGGACACATATTATAAATATCTTTGTTTGGAGATATTTTAGTTTGTATTTTGGTGGCAATGAGTAAACAGCTGCAGGTGACTTATTATTTCATTAATAAACTGTATAGTTTGTCAGGAAATTCAACTCTTCGTAGTATGCTCCAAAGTGGGGAGTTCAATTTATTGTAATTGAATCCCATTTTTTAATGGTTAGAAGTAATACCTATTTTATAATTGACGTATAGGAGGGTGTGCTGTGGTATATATCAAATAAAAGTGAGTTGTTGTTGTTGTATTCATTGACATTAGACATATTATGTCGATGGTTTTATTAGCACGTTCAGCAGAGTTACGAACTAATGGATCACTCTAAAAATCGCTACCTGATCAACTTTGTTGGGATGAACGCGACCAATGTACATTGTACTAATTGTACTAATTTTACAGCTGCAATCCATTTTTTCCTTTGTACCCACTTGTGTTGCGCAGTAGGAAACTTGTAATATTTTACATCACTGTTATTCCATCCTGTATTTTTACAACTAACAACACAACAACTGTATATTTCATATAAACTACATATTTATATTCTATTTTCAATTTTAGATGCCTAGTTCCGCCGGCGGACCTCAAGTCACAACGTAAATTCAAACGGACATAGAATAATCAAGTGACGTCGGATTGCAGCTTCTGTAAATATCATATTACTTGAGTATCTGCGAACAATAAATAAATTGCCACTATTTGTCAGGGTGGATACTGCGACATCAACATCGGTGTCCAAATTGTATTAGATAAAATATCAGTCAGTATTTCATGAAAATAATAGCACTTCATATTGGAATTCATAACATATTAGCTTAAATTGCGACCCCTTGACAAGATGATTTCATTAGATGTAAACTTAACTAATCATGCCAAAAGTCCCATACGACCAGAATCCGATTTGACTGATTGATGAGGCGACGTGTTTAGGAATACGATGTGACGTAACCCAATTTCCTCGATTACTGCGGTATTATAGCTCTCGATAACCTTTAATGTCATTCCCTTCCCCTCAATTGAAATTACCCGCTTATAACCATATACAGAGTGACTTTTGAGTATGAAACGTCTCAGTTATCTCGGAAACGGATTGCACGATATGGCGGAATAATAATGAACTTTATTTCAAATGGCTCACCCTGTATACTTTTTGCATTTTAAAATACTTTTTCTACTAACGTGCGGAAAGTGAATCTTTTCCGCACTAAAAAGCGTGCGGAAAGAGTCACTTTTCCGCACTAGTGCGGAAAAGTAAACTTGTCAAGTTTTTGGGGAGTATACTGACATTTGAATATTTAAAATACATATTTGTATGATTGTAGTTTACCAAATGACTGAAAAATTGATAAATTTATTATAATTCTGCTATAATTTTCAATAAAAAAAAACTTATTTTTTAATCATTTTTAAATGGCCTTGGTATAAGCCTCATTGAATGAATGTCAAATAATAATAATTAGTTTGTTGATATGTATTTAATAGGAAATGTTTCTTTATGTTAACTTTTGAGCTTATTTCCGCATGCTAGTAGAAAAAATAGTGTACCTAACACGTGCGTAAAGTGACTTTTCCGCACGCGATTGCTGGCCGAACTCCGCTAAAGCGTCGTTCGGCCATCTGCAATAGCGTGCGGAAAAGTATCACTTTCCGCACTAGTTAGGTAAACTACTATATTATTTTCCATGTAATGTTTTCTATTAATCCAGTAAATAAAGGGAAAAAGTCAACATTAATGACGCCCTATTTTCATCTTCCAGTTGGAAGTTGCATTTGGTACCTCATCAAACATGAGACAAAGTTCTGCATGGAAACGAGTGCGAGGGCGGAGAAAATGGCCCCAAAAGACCAGAAAAATAGGTTTACAGCCAATATCTCCTAAAATATGGCAGTTAGAGATTTTTGGTTCAGATAAAAATTAAATTTCAGTTAATTTTCTAGAAAAATGGCTCTAATGATTTTTCTCGAAAATTTGGCCGGTTTCGAGAAAAACGGCACCAAGCGCACCTCGAATAATGAGCTTCTGTGCTGTATGCCGGAGAGCACAGTCCGTGTATTCACACATCAGCGGGGGGACAAATTATTCAATAACTTTGTGAAAAATGCATATTTTCTCATGATTCAAAGTTCATGTGAAAGAGGAATTCTGCTGCTATCATACCCTGTGAATTGAGTCACGCTTGACTCTTTTGGCCATATCGGAACACGGGTCAAACTTTCTGCTCCCGGGCAATTTTGACCTCGCCAGGAATTTGTTCCTATTTTTTTTATAATTTACTCAAAATTTTCTTGATTATGGGTCCTCATAAGGTCCTTTATCATCCCTGAAATTTCTAAACCCTATTTTTTTTTAATTTTCATTTAATCGTTGTTCATTGAATCCCAAATTTTTGCTGTTTTTGGAGAGCGGGGAAATTTTGTGAACAACCATCAATTAAAAATTTATACTTGATCCGATGGGTCTCTATGATACATCATTTGAAAGCTAAGAATGTCTACTTCCATTTTTCAATAAAATTAAAAAACGCGGGCTCAAGGAAAAAACGCACTTTTTTTTGGTGGTGGTTTTTTTTCTCCCTGCTCTTTATTTCTAACATTTTAACACCTTAACTAATGTAACGGGGGAACTCCCATTTTTCCATCGATGTATATAAGTCATACCAATGATACCCCGGGGAAAAACCAGTATATCTAAATGTATACGCTATAATTTATTACTTTCGTTCTTCCGTCGTTCGTCGCGCGTGTGCTCTACGTGGCGTTCCATGAGGCACTCGTGACTAAACTAACGTTTTTGACACTTGGTAGCTACTTAATGTACTATTTTCTACTTCCATCACTAAAACCGCAGAATGCGAAAAGTCTATTCAGGTCATACCATTTACACAAGTACGACAAGGAAAATATGGGAAAAACTACTTGAAAGAGAGAGAAGAATAATTGTGGGATGTTAGCGATGGGCGTATTTAGTTCCAGAGGATGAAATAATGATCATCGCCCCCCTATCTCATGGCTGATGCCTGAATAACTTCATTGATGGTTGGAATACCAAGATCAGTATGTAATGTGTGATGCTAACCAGGAGCATTAGCTATTATACGAAGATTTTAGATTGGAACGTTTGCAGTATCTTAGTGTTCGATGGCTTACTGCAGCCCCATAGCTCTATGCCATAGGTCCATATTGGTTTTAGGATGATTTTGTATTTTAGAATCTTATTTTCTATTGTTAACTGTGAACCTCTGCCGATTAGCCAGTTCACATTCTGAAGTTTTAACTTAAGTTGCGTTTTTTTAGCTTGTATTGTGTTTCTTCCATGTCAACTTTTGATCCAAGTGTAGTCCGAGATATTTGACTTCACTTTTCACTGGAATCAACATATTGTTAATGGTCACTGGTGGAAAGACACTTCGTTTTGTGGTGAACGTGATTTGTATGGATTTGTCATTGTTGACTTTTATTCTCCACTGATCTAGCCATTCTTGTAGAAGATTTAGGTGGTATTGTAGCTTTTCTGTTGCTCTTGTAGGGTCTACATCTGAAGACATTATTGCAGTATCATCTGCGAAGGTAGAGATTAGAGCATCGTCGGTAGTTGGAATATCAGCAGTATACATAAGGTACAGATAGGGGCCAAGGACACTTCCTTGGGGAACACCTGATTTCATGGGATGATAATTGGATAAGGAGGTTTGGACTTTGACTTACTTAGGTAAGATTTGAGTAAAAGGAAAATATGATGACTTAATTTTGGTTTTATTTTAAACAGTAGTCCTTGGTGCCATTCATTTTGAGTATATTAAGTGGGCACATTAAAATTATGAGCTCCAAAATCACTACTCTGTATTCCTCAGTTCCATTCTTGGGCTACAAATAATGTTAACAGTGTTGAGTTTTCATTCATTATCTCCTGAAAAGGGATAACGTGTTTGCTTTGAAACATGGATGGGAAGTGAATTATATCCAGGAAGGAAACAATGGATTTTCGTTTTAACCCAAAAAGTGGACTTATTTAACTTTATATTGACAACTTACTTCTGCAGCAAACAACTCCATAACATTTCCTAGATAATTAAGGCGTTCCATACTTAAAACTCTGTCTGTATAATAACAATTTGTATCTTACCGAGTTCATTTTTGTTGTTTAATGAGAAAATGTTGCCTGGCAATTAGACAAGAAAAACTGTCCCGGAAGGTGAATCGTTTCCAGGTTTGAAGATTTACTTGCTTCCATACTTTAAACCCCCTAATACAAGCTAATATTTATATATTTCATTAATTAGAATCCACAGCTACTATTTAAATTGCTCCCAAAACTTTTACTGTTGCCTCAGTCATTATTCGAGTAGATTTATCAAAACGAGCAGTACAGATGTTCAATTCATAAATAATTCAGAAGGGTTATAAAACTGAATTTGGATGGAAGAAGCATTCGAAAAGGAGACACGAAAATATATTCAAAAAAAAATATTTACAACGCAGTGAAAAATATCCAAGCCAGTCGAAATGTAACACATATCATGGCCGGCGAGCGATTGAAAATACCTGGATTATTTTATTGTATTCGTTCGATATTTATCAGCGAAGTGAACAACGTTTTTTTGCAGCTTAGGATGTATCGCATTCTTGTGAACTCCATTCTAGTGTAGTTTAATTTCAACCGAATGGCATCATATTCCTTTCATTTCATTTCATTTATATCGTGACTAGTATCATCACACTGAAAATTTGTACTATTAACCATGGTAGTCCTCTATTCATTCTTTATTTAAAATATGATTTGAATAGTGTGAAATTTCATGTTTTTATGTTGAAAATTCCAAATTTCAGGGTTTTGAAGATATGTTTATTTGAAAAAACATGGGAAAAGAGAGCGATGACCCAATAATAATTTGTACTTACCTCAATTATTATCCCTAAAATCTTGAAGTTTCTCAAAAAGACAGGATTATAGCTGGGAGCTAAAAGTTCTATCAAAGCAGTTAGACTGGCAGCAGTTAGGCTGGCAGCAGTGTAATACCTGATGAATTGGTAGAAAGAGGCACATTAGCTCCAGAGCTTCAGAGCAGTATCGTACATGAAAATGTTCAGTTGAAGCAGGCGCCATGGAAGCAAATCTGCAAGCTGAATAAAGCTCTTAAAACACATAACTCAACAATAAAGGGCGAAAATACCTTACACTTCCTGTTCAAATGTGGAATCTAGACAACAAAAAGCAGTTACTACTCGAGCAGTCTCAGATATCCAAAAACTAAAACAAAAAGGTAGAACGTGTCGCGGGACACACGGTAGGAACTTTAGTTCCTTTTAAGCAAAAAGTATGTAATACATTCGACGTTATAGATAAATAATTTGCAAAGCCTCGGTGGCCGAGTAGTAAGCAAACCAGACTCTCACGCGGTAGACCTGGGTTCGATTCCCCGTGAAGATGTTTTTTCTATTGTTAATTGTATTTTTAAATAATTATTCTGCTTGATATTAATAACGACAACAGGTAGACGTTTGAAATATTTAGCAGAATATTCATTATTATAGATAATGGTACGGTACCCTTCATGAGGGAGTCCGACTAGCAACATCTACTTATAACAGCATCGTATATTTAAAAAAGGAAACCGTAGCATTATACAAATTGGACATTCAAGAACTGTACGTTTACCACTAAATTAGTGAAAACATAAAATTGAATTGTAAAATTTTTAATTTGAAGTTGTATTACAGTTTAAAGAAATTTTTAATTTCTAGATTTTTTCTTAAGTGGGTCGTAGAAAAAATATGCTGCTTGACTCGTGTGGATTGTCCATATCGCACTTGAACGATTGAGCACTCCGCCTACGGCGTCGTGCTCAAACTTCGTCCTCGAGCGATATGGTCATCATATCCACACTAGTTGCACAAACTACTATTTCTTTCAAAATATGCCCTTTTACATTCAAAAACAACCTGCCAAATATCAAATCAATTAATTCATCCATTTTAAAGTTATCGAATCAAAACATTCAAGTTTTCAAAATTTCAACACCCTGTATTTCGAAAAGTAAATGTGCTAGACCCCTTAATCGCGCAAAAAAAATTATGGAAATAATAGTTAAAATTTATCCGAACAAATTCAAGTAGATCACCAGCACTGCCAATACCAGCTTTGCATAGAATTTTAATATAGCATCGGTGGTTCAGTCGTAGAATGCTCGCATTCCACGCGGGCGGCCCGGGTTCGAATCCCGGCCGGAGCATATGAATCACTGCTTCGTAAACGAGAGAGAGACTAAGGAGAGAGCACAAGCACGAAAGCAAGGCACATAACGAAGCAACGTAACATAACGTATCGTAACGTATCGTAACGTAACGCGTAACGGTCAGATCTTTTGCGTCGCGACCCCTGGTCGCTCAAACATAACCTGACGTAAAGAACTAAAGTTCCAATAAACTCTGAATTCAGGAGCCTAGAAAGATGGATTGGTTCTAGAACCTGAAAATCATATAAAAACTCAAACTACTTGTTTCCATATTATTTTCAATACAGGCCATACTTTTAGTCCAAAATGGTTTCTTCAAGGACGAATTATTCGAATATGTTTTTCACCGGGAAAACACATGTTGGTGTGGTAATACTGTAGATATCTTTCCGCTTTCAAAATAAATTTACGTTCTAAGCTCACTGCTAATTTTGTAGAGATAACATGAACAGTACTAGGTACATTCGAAAAGTTAAGAACTAATGTAATTCCAAATTTCAAGGCCTATAGCTTTTGGACGGGATTATGAAGTACTAACATCATTTTGGCTCAACCAATACGCTCCCTTTGGTCCCTTATAAACGGCAGGCTCGTTATTTTTCAATAACTTTCGGCGATGACCGAAGAAAGTTTTCATTCAGGACACTCATCCAACTGAAGTATAACACTGGAAATAATTATACGTTAGAGAATAGCCTTTTTTCGCTATTACGTTCTCCATAGTCCCGTTCGGTTGTTTTCGCAACTATACGATTGTACTCTATTGAAAATAGACGAGTTATTCGATAACCTAAAATTCACCCCCTCTTTTTGGGTATAAATCGAAAAAAATCGATCCTATGAAAAAATTGATCGGAACCAAAATTGTAGGAAATTCAATTTTAAACAACTTTTGTGATAACCATTTTCCGTGTCAAATTGAAAATAAACGAGTTATTCAAGAGACAAAAAATAGCGGATGAATAAGCAACAAGTGTGGTACCCCAACTTTTTGGATTTGGACTACCAGTGACTCCCCCCAACGACCTCCGAAGGAAAATTGCTGCTAAAATTTTTTTTTGTAAATGTTGGGCTCGGTTTTGAGCTAACTCGACTGAGCTATAGGTTTTATAAATAATTTAAGAAATGGACAATTTAAAAAGATAGGGGAATATAAATACCTTTTATATGTACACTTGGTATATAAAATTCGGTTATCACTACCAGTTAGTAACTGTTGTGATCAAATTTGCAGGATTCCGACAAAAAAACATCCAAACGATCGTACGGAACTGAAAAATACTGTTGTGAAATTTTCCTATCTTTAAATTCCCTGTCATTAACAACCTTCCGAGATACAATTCAAAACCATTATCGATACTTCAAAACTCATCTCTCAAATTCTCGTAGTTACCTACAACATTTATAAAAAAATTCCAGACTTTTTATTACCGAAAGTTAATTACGGTTCCATACAATGCTTTAATTTCAAAAGTAAACGTTCCAAATTACTTACAAGAAATCTAATTAACGATCAAGAAAAATGTAAGACAAGTATAACTATAGCCTGTGAATCTGTAGATTTATTTTATAATATAGTTGATGCCTGGAGCATTTATTTAAATGGTGATAATTATTTCAAAGAAGGTTTAGATTATAATTGAAGAATAATTTAGGAGGAATCATTTTGTATGCGTGTAAAAAACCGTGTAAAGTAATTACGAATTATAACTAGATTAAATTAATGTCTCGAAATTTTGTTAAAAAAATTATACAATATTGATGAACCCAATAGCTCAACGACAACCAACGGGGCAACCCATTGACTCCTATTTAAATGCTACAGGCGAAGGCGTAACCCATCGCTCCAGGATTTATTCTTGAAAAGCTATTAAAACAGTTTAAAACACAAGAGAAATGCCAGTAGCAGGTAATATTATCTACTCTGTTGCTTCAAAAACTGAACAAGGCTTCGCATGCTGAGTATACTCCAATTCTTTAAACCTGAAAATAAAATAGGCTATGGGCAAATATTCCCACTAGGGTGTCCGTTATTTCCCAAATTGAGTTTTGTTCTGCAAACGTCCCTCAAAATTTTAGATTATGATCAAAAAAAATATATCAGACCCAAACCAGCCCTTAATATTCACATTAACCCGTGCCTGAATCATCATACATTTCCCATTTGAATAACATGGTATTTTTGCACTTTTTGCAGTTAATTGTTTTCCACTGAAACAAATGTAGCTAATAGTTATTTACGTAACTAGTTATGAAAAGAGCGATATTATTCGACAATCGTAATATTTGCCAAAACGAGCGCTAGCGAGCTCTGCAAATTACGCGAGTTGAACATTGTTACTCTCTTCATAACGTGTTTACGTACAACGTTTTATCTAATTTCGCGCTTTTATAATATTTCGTAAAATCTTCAATTACAATGGTAATATTAAAGTGGATTCAAATGGTCTTGAAAGTATTGTTACTATGAAATATTCACCCAGAAAATTAACTCACTTTAAATAACTATGTCCTCAATAATGTTTTTTCAATGTTTATAAATCTCAAAATACTATTGAATTGACATCATGGTGTAATTGTCAGTTTAAATAATGAAATAATTGTCAGTTTTGACAGTACCTACCTGATTAATAAATTATTCTTTGAAACTCATGTAGTATCT
>CAJUYG010001158.1:68009-86018 GCA_910591675.1 Galerucella calmariensis
CATCCTGAGCCTTCTTTCATTTTTGAACCATCTGTATATATGCGTATTGCATTCGCAGCATCTGGCTCTGTGTTCTGTTTTATTTGAATTTTGTAGGGTTTGTTAAACAAAAACCTGGGTTCAATTGCATCGTTAGCTGCCTGCAGCAAAGGTAGCGCAGTGAGCGCTTCCTGCCATAGGCTTAACCTCAATTGGCCCACTCCTACTTCGGGGTTTACACACCAGCCGTGCGCAATCGTGCCATGGCCATTAACGCAACCTCCTTGACGTGCAGGTCCAGAGGGGTCAGACCAGTAATTAGTTCCATTGCTGCGGTTGGTGTTGTTCTCATGGCTTCTGTGATGTTTAAACAAGCCATTCGCTGTATTTGATATAATTTTTGGATGGCCGTTGCTTGTAGAACCTTCGGTCCCCATGCAATTGCTCCATACGTTAACATGAGTCTTATTATTGCAGTGTAGATCCAGGTGACCACACGGGGTGACAGACCCCATGTGCGTCCCACTGTCCTCCGACACTGCTCATAAGCCACATATGCTCTATTTGCTCTGCTGTGTAGATGAGAGTTCCATGTTAGTTTCCTGTCGAGGGTAATACCAAGGTATTTCACCTCTTCAGTATGGCTAGATATTAGATAATCCGCTTACTCCATTTTACCATTCTGTTTGCATGATAAACTTTAAAATATTAACGTAAAACCCTTAATTTAATACGATAGGTACTGGTTGAAATTTTAATCCTAATCTTGATCATGTAAGTATGAAAACATTTCTAACAGCAGAAACTTCGTCAAATATATAAGTGCGAGCGTATAATTTTCAACCACTTATCACTAGAATAATATGTATTCCTTCAAAATAGTTTGAATCTTTTTTTGGTTTTCATTAACGATTATAACGAATTAATTGTAAATTTATTTCATTTGCTGATGACACTAGTGTACTCTGGAGTAGTTCACATATACAAACTTTACATTCTACAATAGGCAAAGGTTTCATAACTATTAAGTCCTTATCTGACTCGAACAGGCTTCGTTTTCGCACTGAGAAAACTTTAGTTTTATCTCACAAAAGAGTTTTGCGACCTCTCAAACTTAACAATGACTCAATAAGATCTTCAAATTCGATTAAGTTTCTTGGTCTCCATATTGACGGTGCCCTTAAATTCTCTATCGCGCAAATCTCAATTAATTCCAAATTAATCAAATGTTACCATTTTGTGTTGGGTTAATTCAAGCAAAATACTGTATTCATTGGTACATTCAGATAACCTGAAAAATATGTCTTTTGACAGTGAAATCATTATTGGGGCACAAATAAAACTACGGAAACAAATACGTGACATAAAGGTCGTCGTTCACGTGCTTTATCACATGAATTACTTTTAAAGTAGTGTACGTATATTTTTACAGAAATTTTTCAGTCGGAGCTGAAGGAAAATGGTGATGAATAGTTTAGAAGAAGGCACTCGGTTACAGCAGACAAAGTGACAGATACCAAAATATATGGCCATCTCTTACAATTTATACTTTTATAAGATTTATTTGGTTTGATAAATGGACTTTTCAAACATAGGTGCGATACTGCTGCTTTATTTTACAATACTTTTATAGACCATGACACGCGTAGGCTTCATTATTTTAAATGGAAGCCGGTTTCACCATCGAATTTAATGTGAAAAACGAGTAGAATACGATGCTACAAGGTTTATTGAAAATTATATTGGAAAATTATTAACAAATAAAGTATCACCGTAAAATGTACACCACTAATGTTTTTAACATTTACTAAAATAGCAAAATCTTGATGATAAAGTTCATCCATTAATTAATTGTTCTAGTTTCGAGAAAATAATGAAATAATAATTCTAATGTCCCCTGTAGCGTCGATTAGCAGGTTTGGGTTCTGGTCAATATCATCATTCTACTCAGTTTATCATATTAAACTCAATAGTGAAAACGGCTTCCGCTTAGACACCTACATGTGACAGGGGCTACCGGTCTATTATCCTACTGGTTCAAGCGACAGTAACACTAATAAAATACTATCAAAATTGAACAAGCGATGTTAAATAAAGCTATATTAAACATAAACAATGACCAACATCAACAGACGAAAATATTGAGGATTCTCATATACAAATTCTTTTTCCTGTTTCTTGTTAACGTTTAAGCCTTATCCCATGTTTTGCCTCTGCCCTGTATAATTTTCTCCATCGCTGTATTCTATGTTTCTCTCGGTCTCCCTTTCTTCCTTTCATTTGTATTTTTGCTTCATATGTTCTTTTAACTTGTTTTCTATTGTTCATTCTTTGAATGTGTCGCTACCAGCTAAGTTGTCGTTGTTCTATAAAGTTCAATATTGGTTGCACACCCAATTTTTCCCGTATTTTTGTGTTTCTTATTCTGTCCTTCCTATTCACTCATGAAATTTTTCACAGGTATTTCATTTCCGCAGCTTGTATTTTGCTCTTCTGTTTTTTGTGAACGTCCAGTATTCGCATCCATATGTTAATACTGATCCATGTATGGTTTTATGTACATTTATCTTTGTTTGTTTCGAGATTTCTTTCTCATCTATAAATTTTTCAGCCATAGCATAATGTAGGTTAATTGTTTCATCAATCCTACCATTGATTTCTTCTTCTTGGTTTCCAGATTCTTCGACCATTGATCCCAAATATTAGTATCCTTTCACTTGTTTGTTCAATTTGTGTGTTGTATAACCTTATTTCTGTATTGATATTTGGGTTTCCTATCACCAGTATTTTGGTTTTATTTGTGTTGATTTTCATGCCCTGTTCCTCCATTACAATTTTCCATATGTTTATATTTCCTTGTAATCTCTTTCCACTCTCTTTATGTAACTTTTGATTCAATTAGATAAAAATCTAACTACTAAAATGAGGATAGACTGAAACAAGGACTGAACGTGGTAGAGAAGATGTATCAGGAAAACCAAACGCCATTACAGAACGATTATTCCTGTAGACCCTGTAAACAGAAAATTTTGGACATAATTTATCACAAACGAGTAACATTGATAGCCCCAAGCGAAACGCAATATTGTTGACTAATAATGTTGCTTTAAAGTTTGATTACTTCTAAAGTTTCCCTTCGGCTTGTGTTGTACAAAGTAGCTGTATAGTATAGTATATTATATAATAGAACTTATTTAACTCACGAACTCGAGAACTGCTCGTTTGCTGTAGAGATTTTTGTTTATTACTTATTATTATGTTCGTTAGTTTAAATGTTGAGTTAAGTTATCGAGTCAACAGGATATCCAGGATGTAATAAAATTCACAACGTCGTTAATAATTTGATCTACAGGATAGCTACGACGTTTCAGGGTAACTATTTTCCTACTATTTCAATTACGTTGTAAAATTTATAATAAAACTAGTTTTTGTGAAGGTGACAAATTAAATTTCAAAAAATATCCTAGTTGAAGGCGTTAAAGCTTGGCAATTAATAAACGAAAACTGAAACAGTTTCTTTCCGTGCCCGAAGTCAGCGCCATATTGTAAAATTAACATTAGTCTTCAAAACCTTGTGAGAATAAAAATAATTGATTCCCCATTATGATTTTGTCCACCACTGACCATTAACATTGAGAAAACATCATATTTTAACAAATTCATTTTTATTTTATCTTGTCAGATATTTTATTCACACTTTTAAACAAAAAGTACCTATAATTTTCAGTTAAACTTATTGGAAGAATCCAGATATCAAGTGTGAAATCATTGAGTTTAATAACTTTAACACTTCTTTTACCAAAACAATGGGATTCCTTATTCGTAAGGTAATTAAAATGCAACAAGTTGTGTCGCCTTCAAAAATAACTGCTCCGCTTGAACTTCTAATCAACACTAATATTTTGTGCTACATTTGTTAAGGTTACAACCCTACCCGTAATGTACGACAACTGTGTTTAATCGAGTGTATATAAATTGGAGATGACAAAAAATTTATTATCAGTGAATTACTTCGTTACCTCAAGTTGAGCCAGTAAATCAACCACACAAACCAAAATGTTTAAATTCGTAAGTACCATAAAATATTCAATCTTTGTATCTAATGTTAGTGAAAAAAGCTGTTTAAAAAGGATTTCAAATCATTTTTGTGAATAACTATTCAAATTTTTAGATTGTTCAAATGCAAGATAGATAGTAGAGTTTGTTTTTTTCAGCGCAGCATAATTGCGAAAATGATCAATTATTCTTATACGAACAGTAGGTTTTAAACAATTCTAATCATTATTTTGAAAAATTGGCATAACTTTATCCAGCCTTTCCCAACATTATTTGAATGAAACCTTTTTTCCTTTGATATAAAAAATTACTCACTGCATCTATGCAACTTGTAGAGCATTACGTCATTTTCAGGCTTAAGCTGTAGCATGATATGAACGTAGGCCACTTTCTCTAAATATCGAACATCGCATAAACGTTCTTGTTACCTTTATCTAACAGAACCTGATATCTATTTATCTCTCAAGATTCTGAATACAAATTCCCAGTGATACGTCAAAGTTTTCATCTTTATCTAATATTCATATGACTTTCTCCATCTTTGACCGAATACGTAAGATTTGACAGCTGGAAATGCATGTTTTTCATTTTCTCTACACGTTTGTAGACTCCGTTACACGTAAGAAGTAGCCACTTGAAGTTCTAGTCGTTTGTACGAACTTGTTGTCAAAACCAGCGCCATATTGTGAAATTGACATTCGACATCAAATCAGTGACGTAACGTCTTCACATTTGGTAGGTTAAAACAAAATAACAATATTTAAAATGTATCTATCGTATGTATAGTTTAAATAAAATATATTTGGGAATAATTCCAAACTTTTCGCAATTGTTTCACATGCAATAGAGACTGGTTTATGAAAATATTTGATATCGTTCAAATACTTACAATTACCGATGGTATGATGTTCGCTGGAAACGCCAATGGCGTAAAACTGTCGCTACGAGGCAACATAGATATACAAGACCGATTTTGATTTCTGCGCAAGACAGTTGGCTTCTTCTTAAATGAAACTGAGTCTACTCAATGGCTTGCTCGTATTCTTAAATCAATGTGTAGCTCAAATTACGGTATAAAATTGAGCTCAATGGATTAGGTTTGAATAATTTTAAGTGTTAAAAAAGAAAAAAACATGAGTGTTGCACACTCTATTGGTGTGATAAATGTAGACCTTTGATTATTCTATTGAGAATTGGAAAATTTTGACTGTATTTGTTACAGTGGTGATAAATTTATAATCACCTTTTTAGGAAAACATCAAAATATCTTGTAAGATAAATAATCATCACTTTTTGTGTTTTGATTGTTTGTTTCCTACTGTTCATAATATCTGACTCTAGTAGTTCTACAGTCGAACTAGTGGTTATTATAATAGTTTTATGAAAATGATTTCACTTTAATTCTGTCAAAAGCTAAATGTAGCTACATTATTTTTTTCAGTGTATCGTAGCTGCTCTTTTGGTTCTATCAACTGCTTCCCCAGTTCCAGAAGCTAATCCGGAACCGAAAGCTGAACCAAAACCGCAGTTTATAGCTGCTTATTCTGCTCCTGCTATCGCTTCTCCTGTCGCCTATACGTCTGCCTATTCAGCAGCTCCTCTGGCTTACTCAAGCTACGTTTATCCGGGCGCATACGCTGCATATTCTCCATATGCCGCTTCTTACGTTGTTTATTAACTTTATTATAAATTAATATTAATATTAAAAAGCTATTAGCATCAAAATAAGCGTTTCTTTCAGAATAACACTAATTTATTACATCTCTAATATAGATTAAGCTACAATTTTTCGAAAACTATATAGCAGCTGAATTGGGAATCTGCCCATTGAAATAAAACTATGATAAACAAGGGATTATTGACCAGGATAGGGGGTAATGATCACAGTAAATGTAATCAGCAAATAAAGTAACTGATACTGTATTAAAGTTACCCAATACTAACTTTCACACGAGTGGGAAAAATCAATTTCGCACGAGTAATGTTCAGTATTTTTCCTACGATCACGTGATAATTTCACCAATTAATATGTATTCAACATCTGACATATTAATACACAAAATGTTACAATTAAAGTCAACATAATTGATTACAAAATTAACAATAACTATCATTAGTGACAAAAATTCAAGTAGTTTAACTATATAATATAGGTAGGTTATTACAATTATTAATTGGTTGGATAATTATAAAAATTGAAAGTGAAATTATTATTGTTCATCATACTTCATACATACTTATGATAAATACCTTTCAAGATGATTACATTTTCTGACTGTTATAACAGGTGGTTTGGATTAGTTGGTTCAACATCGAACTTTTGACGAAGAGTACGCGGGTTCGATCCTCGACCGCGCCCTAATTTTTTTTTAATCAAGAAAATAACAAAAATGTCACTTTTCAAATAGATCGCTTCAAATTTAGATATAACATAGGTAAATCTAATTAAAAATTATATATCTGACTGCTTGCCAGTGGTCAATCTTAATAAAAATTATACAATTGACAGCTTTTTTATTCGTACACGTGCGGATAAGTTTTTTTTCCTTACGCGTAAGAATAAAGGCCACTTTCCATAGAGCTATTCAGTGCGATATACAGATCGCGTAATTTCTTATGGAACCTTCCTGGATCACACAAGTACGACAAGGAAAATATGAGAAAAACAGCTTGAAAGAGATAGAAAGTATAACTGTACGCGCGTATCGAAGGCGTGTACCCAAGTCTAAGGGATGGCCAAATGTTGATTGTCCTTTACAGAGAGAAAGAGAATTCACTAGTAGGTGATATTCAGAACGGACAATAAACATTCGGCCATCCCCTAGACCTGGGTACACGCCTCCGATGCGCGCGCATAGTACACTTTCTCTCTCTTTCAAGTTCTGAATACCACCTACTAGTGAATTCTCCTTCTCTCTGTAAAGGACAATCAACATTCGGCTATCCCCTAGACCTGGGTACACGCCTTCGATACGCGCGTACAGTTATACTTTCTCTCTCTTTCGAGGTGTTTTTCTCATATTCTCCTTGTCGTACTTGTGTAATCCAGAAAGGTTCCATAAGAAATTACGCGATCTGTATGTCACTTTACTAGGTGATCGTAGGAAAAAAATATTCAGTGTTATAGGAAACTTACAAAATCAGAAGTATTCACACGATCCTCCATAAAAAAATCCGTATACAGCCGTTCTGCGTGCTAAAAATACAAAATCTGATACAATTTAAGCACAAGGTTCAATTTTATGTTGTTTATTATGTCGTTTTCAGGTGTCGAGCATTGAATTAAAAAATTTAGTTCATAAACTCGTTTATTTTATATCCCACAATAAAACGTTCCGTTCAAAATTTTTCCCGGCAGTCATATTCACGACTTTCCATTAAATAAACGTTTTTTCGTGTAGAAAACTGATGCATGAGAATGGCGTGTATTTTAATTGAAAAACGGCGGAACTATTTCTTATTTTTTCCACTACTAGCTGTGAAGTTAAAAATTATTGCCTCGCCTAGCCAACTGAGAAATTGGATTTCTCTATTAGTGGTTAATTTTTTTTTTATTATCAACCTAGTTCAATAATGGATAAATTCAAATATTTTAAAAATTCATTATTAGTAGTTCATCAAAAACTTCTTCATACAACATAATTTTGTATATCCAGGAGATTGTCTTTAACATATTTGCTGCTTGAAATTACCGATCAAGATCAAATTATTTGAATAAAAATGCCATTAATTCAAAATTCGCGCTCAAGCAAAAATTACATAACGAGTACATTCATCACTTGTCAGTCAGACGACGGGGTAAACGCTTCTAGAGGTGCGTTTGTGAATTAGTTCCAATTTTTGTCTTAAATTTGGCTAGTAGTTGAAATAATTGTATATACACCATGGTGGAAAAGACATTTTCCTACGATCACTACCCAAAGTAGACTTTTGCACACTCAAATCTAACCGCAAAGTTGATGTTTTCCGCAATCTGTCATAATTGACATTATTTACGCTCTAGAGCGTACTTTTCCGCTCGCCTGTTTTCATTTACAATAAACTAAAGAAAGGTAGTAAATAATAGATATATTAAAACAAAATGTAGAGCAGTCCGAATATTTTAGTTGAAATATTAATATTTGAACATATTTCGAACGAAATTAATAAATATTCCTATATAATTTGACTGACATCTACAATTTATACAAGTTACTGGATTTACAACGATGCAGGTTACGCTACCAACAAATAGATGGAGGTGTATATTTTATATGTTTAATTTTATTAAAATTATAAAATAATTTAAACCTCATACATTGATATTATTTTGATTCAATACTACAGTGAAGGATTTATTTCTTAGTTCAAGATAAAAATTAATATTCACAACTTATTACAAATATAACGTTGTTAAGATTGACAATTTTCTTGATCGTTTTTGCAGATTCCTATTTTCATAGTATTGATTTATACGGACAAGTTTATGTAGTAGAAATATAATAGTCAGAAGGTGGGCAATGCATTATACACCTAGATGCAACAGTGATTGCATATTTAAGTACCTACCTACTATTTTCTGAAAATAGTAGACTATGGAATTAATGAAACGTCATTATTTCATTTTTAGTTTATAAAAAAGTTGTCTGTTTATAAATAGCTATTTGAAAAATGGATAGTGACAGTGAATTTTCAAGCACACCTCCAGATATAGCAGATTTTGCTAAAAATATTACTCTTAATCTTCTGCCAACTAAATCCAGAGGTAAATACGAAAAACAATAATTGTTACATGTTTTCAACATCACATTCTAATAAAGTGTACTTTTCATGTTTTTTTTAATTATTTGTTTAAAAATAAGGTGATCGTAGAGAAAATCTTGTGTGCAATTCGAGCAGAAAGTGCGTTGCCGCTTTCGGCAGATTATCACTTTTCGCTCTTAATACACAAATAGCTATTATAAGCCTCGCACCTTATTCCGCTAGGGACAAAGCCCCTCGCGAAATAATTTTAGTGCTCGGTCGATAATAATAGTCTTCACCAACTTGGTGTATAATACACTATTAGGCTGTTCAGTTTAATACATTTCCACTGCGTTGAACAAATTAAATCGCGAGAAAGAACATACCGTTCAATTTGTCTTCCTAGACAACCCAACTGCACTGAAGGCACTTGATTCCATAAAGGCTAATTCTAAGCTAGTAGTAGCCAGACAAAAGGTATCAATGCCATCAACTGGCCTAGAACTATATTGCAGTTTAACAATAAACAGGGCTACAAACAGCAGAACAACAAAAAAGTGCCTATTTTTCCAGTTTATATTTTTAAGTCGCGCTGTATAGCTCCAAATATGAATGTAAATGTACACTGCGTAAGCTTATACAGTATATAGAATTTGGCCTTAAAGACTTCGTAATTAGGAAACTTTGAAACCAAGTTGCCAAATCATCCTCACATGAATACTACAAAGTGTTAAAATCACGTCTCAGTTCTGGAAAATGTCCATTTCAGTCCTTTGTAATCGACTCAACGTGATGAAGTCCACAATGGAGTAAACTAATTGTTCGGGTTCGTCAGACAACAAAACCTTACATTTGCAACCGTAACAAGAGAAAACTTGGGTCTATAGAATGGGAACGGGGAGTGATGAAAGTTTATGGATAAATATACAGCGGATGTTTAGTAATTAAGTTAAAGTTATTGAAATTATAATATACTGAAGACTCAAACATATTAGTCTAAGATCCGGCTGCAGGATTAGTGCGCTCATCTGTTTTTTGCTCAAAACCAAATTTTTATGTATAATTATAATTAGAAGAAAATATATTTACCAGGTTACCTATCAACATTTGGCCGCCAGTATTTTTAATTGAATTATTTTTAATTTATTTTTGGGAAAAACTTTCGTTCACTTGTTTTTGAACAAAATTACGTCTACATCACGGTAATTTATAGGAAGATTTCGAAAAATCATGGTTGCCGTTGCGAACCTGGCCGCACCTCTTCGCAGCCAGGTGTAAACAGGTATGATTTCGATACACTTATACGTTCATAACGTTGATTTATTAATCATATACCAAATTAAAGTTAATTTCTTTCTATTTATTATCATATATGGTTGCCTAATTAAGTCCACCCGCAAATAAGGTTTGCTGGTTGTTAAAAATGATAAATATTTAGGGTAGAGTGAAAGAGAGTTAGCAAGTAACAACATTTATCAGACGAAGATAGCGATTGCCAGCTGTACGACGCTTTTAAGCTTCTTCGACGAATCCTACTGACATATTTAATGAAACCAAAATCGATGCAGTTCAAGAGTTTACGTGTGGATTTATGCAGACACGATTAACAATTATCAATTAGCATTTAACAATTAACAATTATCAATTATAAGTTGAACTACTCATTTCACTATGACTCCGTTTACGCACACAATTAACAATTATCATTTATCGATTAACAATTGCGAAGTTGGTCAACTTTTAACTTCTTAAATTAATTGTACCGAATTTTCATCTAGTGCGCAACTAGTACGCAGATCCTTACTTTTTTTATAGAAAAGCGGTTGACTTAGGGTTATGTTGTGTGTTTTTTATTTTCAAGTTGTACTAATAAAAGAAAAAAGTCTTAAATTCTACTATACACCTTCAAAATTGTTCCAATGCACAAATAAACATGAAAATATAGGGTTATTGTAACTAGAATCTCGGGCTTGTGCGCATGCTTACTATTTTCTCCTAATTTATAATTGTGTCTGCATAAACGATGGCAGTTTTACTAATTGTTAATTGATAATTGTTAATCGTTAATTGCTAATTGATAATTGTTAATCGTGTCTGCATAAATCCACACTACGTGTCTTATGTATGGACTCCCAAAGTGTCAAAGTGTAAATTCCGCAAGATTTTCATTATTTAACAAAATGTACATTTCAAAACAAAATAATGAGAATTTTATGAAAAGAATTAAAGGTTTGGAATCAATGCACATTCCACCGTGTTGGAAATCTTTGCAACAAAAATTGTTACGGACAATTCGCTTAAATGTTTAATTAACATGTAACAGACGATTAAATACTTGAACAAAATCCACTAAAATTTTCAAACAGTACTTTGACAATAAAATATTCTTTTACTCAAGTCAGTTTTATTTTTTAAATCAATATTAAATAAATATTAATTTTTTGGTGTGATTTTCAAATTTGTGATTTTGAGAGGAAGACATATTTTTGGAGTATTTATTAAGTCATCTCTATTACTCTTTCCTTCCTCCAATGGTAAAAGTAAAAGTGAAAGATATTTTAGATGGATCCAAAAATACGATTAAAATTTATGCCTCAGACGTTGCATGTAAAAATTTAATATCATTTAAGTAATTTGTGTATAGTGTAACTATTGTTAATGTGATGACCCATATTTTCAATCCCTTTGAAGGAAAAGCCGCCAAATGGCGTGCATAAAATTCTTTTATAAATTCGAATATTAAGAAATGATGCTTTTCAAATGTAATTCAAATTAATATAGTAGATTAAAATTAACCTGCATAAAATTTGTAATACAATTCAAGGTCATCACATTAACATTAGTTACACTATACGTAAAATATTTGTTTTTGACCATTATCATAAAATATTTACGATTTTCCATCAAATTATACCCTGAATGTACTACATCGTTTGAAATATTATTAATTGTACTAACAAATTGTAAAAAGACTTATAGGGTGATTCCTTTGAAAATTTTAAGATATTGCTTGATTGACGTTTTGTTTCACCCTGTATTAAAGAAGCCACAGATAAAAAAAAGTAATTGATACTGAGCACAGCCAATGATATGTGAATAACAATTGAATAAAATTACCTGTTGATTTATTATGATTTACTGTTTAGCAGAGTGTTAAAGAGGAGGTCTTTTTTGCCAATAATTGGCCATTTATCTGCTATATTTTTGTAACGCTAACGCTTTTCGATTCTTGAACAAAATATAGTACGTTTCATTTGAAAAAAATGTATGTTCGTGCTGCTACGTGGTTTTTGAACACCCTGTAGAATGGAAAGTATTTTCAAAATGTGCCCTCAGTAGCGGTATTAGCTCACACAAAACTTTAAAGTTTTATCTCTTACCAAAACGATGTAATCCGAGAAGATAAGTTATGTCAATTGATTTAAAAGAGGCATTGGAAAATTGTGGTGAAATTATTTTAAAAGTTGAAGTGATGCAAATCCACATTTGTTTGGTAACTTAATGATTAAAAATTTCGGTGAAACTTTAAAATATGTAGGGGGACGGTACTACAATCGCGCAATTTGATTTTAAAATCTGTCGAGAACGCACAGAGGATTGATTATATTACATTACATTTCAGTTTAAAAATTTTAACTTTCAATTTCATCATCTTAAATGAAAACAAAACACCGTAAGGATTAATTATGGTGCACATTTTCCTGAATTTTCTCTAATTCTGCCATAAAAAGTAGTTATTCTTCCAACGTTCCCGTTTTATATAAAATAAAATGTGCACTTTTCATTTTCGTTCCACTGGAAGTACAGAAAAAAAGTTTCATCACGTATTGTTCTTTCGTCCGATTTAAATAACAGTACACGACCCTAAAATTAACCAGCTTCACACGTTGGCTTTAATCACCGACATTTATAAATGAAATTTGTAGAAATTGGAGAAAACATTATTTTATCGTGATATGAATGAATAAATAAATTGGAACAATTTTAAATGATAGTTATTACATCGCACACTTCAAGGTTATCAATTGTTACAATTACAACTGAAACATTTAATTAACACAGGACATTATCTAATAGCAAATAAAAAATCAGTAATCCTGAACGTTTATATAAAAAAGCAAGAACAAGACTTTTTGAATGTACTTCACGCACAAGTGTCATACAAAACTTTATCCACGACCACATGAAGAAAAAATAAAAAATCTGCTCTGAAGGGGTTAAGAAACATAAAATAGTAGTTTGTACTAGTGCGCAAACTGTCACTTTTTCCACGAGCGCAGAAGTTTGTGCCGCAAATCTAACGAGTGGGAAAAGTGATTTGCGTACAAGTTGTACACAATATTTTTTCTACAACCACATTTATTAATGAAAGAAATAAGTACAGTAATTTATATAGTTGTTTTATTTATGCTTTGAACAGAAAGAGCTCACAATATGAAAATAAATAGAAACATCAGTTGAATGTATAATTAATTGTGAAATGCGAACAAATTTCGGTTGCAATTCCAGCCTTTTCGATAATATCTGGAGTATTTTCAATGTTCGAATTGAACAACTGATTTCACACATTTTTTTGGTCCGTAAATGACTAATTTCAAAGATGGTCGTAAATAATATATAATAATAATCTCCAATTAAGATGAATAACTACTTGTTAAGAAATTATTTAGTATTCAGGTAATGTTTCTATTAAAATCAATATATCTACCAATAATTATAACAAAAAATTTAATGTTATTAAAGAGCTTGATCAATCCCTGTTGCTATGTAAAGATGATAACGCATTTGGTAGGGTTAGCATAACCTATAAATAAGTTTCTGAAATTTTTTGATAGTATGACATAATACTGAAAATGCGGCACAAGAAAGGAGCCACTATATTGTTGCTGTACTGAAGTATTCACACTAATTTCTCTAAATCGTCGGTCCATTTGGTGTTAAGATTGCATGGCTTTCCAAAAGATAGAGGCTGTTTAGAAAATATTTTCATTTCAACCTCGATCTTACAAATAGCTCTCAGGGAATCCCTGCTGTGGACAATGCCACATTTTTATTGGATATGAATAAAACAGCCCTTTCTGATGGATGTGTGCTAGTAAGTTATATTTTTAACCTTCGGTACATGCTCTTCGCTAGATTTTTGACGACCCGAAAATTCCGGTTGTTTTTACGACATACCTACATTATTGATCAAGTGACAAGCTGTTAGGTACTAGGTAGAACAATAATTATTGTTAGTTATATCACTACAATAATTTTGAAATTGTAATACCGAAATTCAATTCTAAGTAGTCGGATTACATGGAATATTCAATGAAATGGTTATATCCTACGCTCTCTAATAATGTGAAAAGTTGTTGCCGAATTAACGTTTCACCGAGCAATTCTAATCAAAATTTCCACCGATGACCGGTACTTCAAATAGAAAATGTAAATGAGTTACCTCAATGGCAATTTACAGAATTAGTTAGTTTTATCTCAATATACACGTAAACCTGTAGCTTATATTATAAAATATAAACGTTTATAATTGGGCTTGCTTCCAAATCGGCTATCATTAGATCGATCCGTACACTTTGATGTTGATGTTCAAATAGTTTGCTTGCTGAGAGATGGAAGTTTTCAAAACAATATAGGTAAATATAGAATGATCAGCTTATTGAACATTCACGTTACGTTACAAAATAAAGAAAGTGCTTTAATACAACTAAATGCAGATGAATGTGTAGCTAGTATTTCAGCCGAATGTAGTCAAATTAGGTTACCAATGCTAGAAAGAGAAATTTCCAATAATCAATTACCTGCGTTATCAGGATAGCATCAAAAGTTTTTATCCAGGTTTTCTTATGATTTATCATTGGAATAGTTGTTAATCGATACACACTTCAATACACAAAATCACCAAACTGAGTTATACATATTTTGAAAACAAAAATAATCATACACAAAAAAGTAACAACAAACGCGTTTTATTAACAACATTTCCAAAATAAGCGAAAAAAAGCGCGGTCCCAATAAAAACCGTTTCTGGAACGTGCACTTCACTGGATTCCATTTCTAGTAGACTAACATATCGTTAGAATGTTATAAAATAAAATATTTTATTTGACATATTACCAGAGATGTGATCTACTATGAATGGACCTTAATAAAATTTGACAACAAAGTTTTATAGTCTTAAACTTCAAAATATTATTGATTGTCTAGTTGTCATATTTTTTTCGTTGTGTCAGATAGGGACCAAAAATTTAGGTTTGTTCGTAGAAGGAATTTGCAATCGATTGAAAATTTGTCAAACTCTGAAATTCCGTTTGAGATTCGTTGTAAATCGATTGGCAATTTTTGTTGTAGGAACGGGAGGAAAATTTTGACAATTTGACAGTGATATCTTTTATAAAAATGAGCTAAAAGTTCATCATCATTTGAAAAAAAGCTGAAAAAAATAAAGAATAAGTAATGTGTGTGTCGTTCTTTGGCCATCCTAATAAGAAGCCAGCTATTTTTTTTCAAATGTTCGGTATTACAACATACAAATTATTTTACTCACGTTTTATTTTAGAAGGAACTGACTGGTTAGCTATTTCCATGTTTTTTTACTATAATAAAAAAATAGTAAAAATTTGTCTCTTCCTACAGCATCACAATACACGCATGTTCTCATGTTCAAACTGAAAATTTGATCCCGATCAGCAAATTATTCTGATAGTTGGCAGCTGATCCGAAACCGCAAATTTCTTCCTTCGAACAAAGGATTTTCAAATCACCAACTGTGAAATTGTTTCTTCGAACGCTTTTTTTAAAATGCGCATGCCTCTGAAAAAAGAATAAGTAATGCCACAAGGAACTCACGAAGATATAAATGGAGAGATTCGAAAATCAAAATAAAGAAAATATAAATAAAAAACTCAAAAAAGTTGTAGTTTTCAAGATATCCAATGATTTCATGAAGTCTGCAAGATCACTTTTTAATAATTAATATGAAAAAAAAATGTTCTTGTATTTTTTTCAAAAACCACCAAGCATATTTTTCAATCAAAATATGCCCTTTAACATTAAAAAACAACCTGCCGAATGTCAAATCAATTTATGCATCCATTTTAAAGTTATCGAATTAAAACATTTAATTCTTCAAAACTTTAACACCCTGTATTTCGAAAAGTAGAGGTGTCCACCACCCTTAATCCTTATATCATTTTGTCCAATTTAACGAGAGGAATCTACATGTATACGTTGTATGTGTCATTTGAAAAAATCCTGTATATGAGTAAAAAATATTCACTTCTTGGTAATTGAATGATTTGGGAAATAATCTTATCAAATATAACGCGACCATCATGTATTAAATCGAATAATTTTTTCGATTTTTACTTAAAAAGTTTTGTCTTTGACAATGCAACTCGTTAAATTCAAAGAATAAAACCCGAGAGCATTAGCTCGACGGTTCTATTGAGAACATCAATCACCGATTTTAACTCGTTAAGTTTCCAGACAAAACTATTTGTGGGAAAATTGAAAAATAAATTCGCTCATAAATGCGGTCTTGATATATAGCACCCGAATAAAATCTACATTTTGGAAGATACAGTAAGTTAGTTAAATTTGTTTCGGGATTTTTCTATGCTACCGTTTATAATTATTATTATTATTAATCAATTTATGCGTTACTTTATGGATGCTATTTGTTATATAGAAATTATTTTGGTTTCTGTAGTAAACCAAATCAACTTCCCATCACTACCTCAAGCATTCATCTTTCTACAAACGGTTTGTAAGTTTTGTACGACTGTTTTTGTTCACGTTTATTATGGGCTTCTCTCCCTTATAACTCTGTTAATTAAATTGAGCTTTTGAGGCGTAGCCTTTTATTTTTGATGCGCTTCACTAATTAGCATAAAATTTCACATAACTTATTTGGATTGAATGCAAAACTAAAAATGTAAATGATGATGTATTTCAAATTATAACATTTCCATAAACAATCTATTTGGGAATAACAATATGAATGAATTCAATCAAAACCTATATTTCTCCAACAAATTGTACAGTGTTTTTGTCCGTTTGGAGGATATTTCTTATGTTTTATTACATACTTGAGAGGATCTAAGCGATGAGATAGTGCCTATAAAAGCCAACGTCAAGTACGCAATATAGAGCAATTAAGAGAAAACATATACCTTCAATTCTCCGTTCTCTTCACCAGTATTGGAGATCGACGAAAATAGGGTGAAGTCTCTCAGCAATTTTATTATACAATTTGTCAAAAATTTATTTCTTATTTCCCAAATTAAGGCAATTCTCAAAAAGCTGGTTGATACCTTGTATTGATAAAGTGTTACCTGACTTATGTCGTCTAAAATCCAAATAGAGTTAACTGGATTCTATGCCAGGAGGAACTACTAGAAGCAGGTAGCTTTTGCTGTACATATGTCTCAAAAACACTCTCATGCCATAGCCCCAGCTCAGAAAAATCATTCTGTCCAGTAATTCAAACCCAAATAATTGATTTATGTGTTAAAATATTGTAATAAACCATTCTTACACAGCCAATTTGCTTTGAAAGCACTCAGCTCTTAACGTGGAATTTGGTATAAAACTGTCAAATGAGAGTTTACTCGATAAGAAAACCCAACAAAGTGTTACTGGTTTAGATCCTTGGCCATTCTAATATCCATGGAAATAAAAGGAAGACTCCCTCACAAGGGTGAGTGCCGTAAGAGGCTTTGTAGGACCAAAGCTTGCGATTGGCATCTCAACAAGTATTGCAAATAAAATTCTAAATACCTGGAGACCAAAAAGAGTTTCAGACTTCCAACAAAATCATTCAAGGCTTTTATACATATAGAATGTCACCAAGCAAAAGTTATAGACTATATAGACTATAGTAGGGATGAATTAAGGATTGACAGGTTGTCAGAATACTGTTATCTGATTATGATCTGATTCATAGTAAGACACCGACAGTCGGGAATTCCGACGTATCATCATTTTCTGGGAAATGATCATGCAGCACAGCTTGTGGCTGCTTTGCCGCTGGCCAAATTTGGAAATAGATGTTTGGCAGTGTGTCACTATCCCCTTATCGTTCTCAAGCTTCCACGGCTTTGTTTAGATGCTGGATTTGTTCGGGAAAATTTAAATAGGTGCGGTGAGCCACAATAAACTCCTGCAAATCGTGTAGGGTGTAGGGTGTAGGGTGTAGGATGTAGGTTGTAGGGTGTAGGGTGTAGGGTGTAGGGTGTAGGGTGTAGGGTG